>JAMWET010001888.1:20000-72500 GCA_024036415.1 Prochilodus magdalenae | reverse complement strand
TAGTTTACCCTGAGCTGTGGTTTACTCTGAGCTGTAGTTTACCCTGAGCTGTGGTTTACTCTGAGCTGTGGTTTACTCTGAGCTGTAGTTTACCCTAAGCTGTGGTTGACTCTGAGCTGTAGTTTACCCTGAGCTGTAGTTTACCCTGAGCTGTGGTTTACTCTGAGCTGTAGTTTACCCTGAGCTGTAGTTTACCCTGAGCTGTGGTTTACTCTGAGCTGTAGTTTACCCTGAGCTGTAGTTTACCCTGAGCTGTGGTTTACTCTGAGCTGTAGTTTACCCTGAGCTGTAGTTTACCCTGAGCTGTGGTTTACTCTGAGCTGTAGTTTACCCTGAGCTGTGGTTTACCCTGAGCTGTAGTTTACCCTGAGCTGTAGTTTACTCTGAGCTGTAGTTTACCCTGAGCTGTGGTTTACTCTGAACTGTAGTTTACCCTGAGCTGTAGTTTACTCTGAGCTGTATTTTACTCTGAGCTGTGGTTTACTCTGAGCTGTGGTTTACCCTGAGCTGTATTTTACTCTGAGCTGTGGTTTACTCTGAGCTGTGGTTTACTCTGAGCTGTATTTTACCCTGAGCTGTAGTTTACCCTGAGCTGTAGTTTACTCTGAGCTGTAGTTTACTCTGAGCTGTAGTTTACCCTGAAGCGCTGTTAAGCACGTTATCTGGAGCAAATGTCTAATCTGGAGAAGTAGATGGAATGAAAACAGAAGAGAGGCGGTTGTTTACTCTGTTCATTTGAGGTGGCTCTCTGGGGGTAGTGTTGGTGAACCGTGGTGTGTTTGGCCATTTGCTGAGCTTTGGAAACCCCCAACACTCCCCTCCACACCCTCCACACCCTGCTCTCCCCCTGAGGGAGGAATGTGTGCATGATCAGCCCTGCTGCTCTGTCTGTGTATTTATGTGTGTGTGTGTGTGTGTCTGAGTGTGCATGTGTGTGTGTGTGCGTGTGTATGTGCGTGTGTGAGTGTGTGAGTGTGTGTGTGTGTGTGTGTTGCAGCAGTGTGGAGGAGAATCCCCATCAACACAACAACTTCAGCAATTCCACTCACTACTGCAGCCTACAGTCCTTTGAAGCCTACAGTCTGTCTTTTTTTCTCTCTCTCTCTCTTTCTACTCTGTCTCTCTCTTTCTCCCTGTCTTTCTCTGTCTCTCGCTCTCTCTTTTTCTCTATCTATCCTCTTTTGTTTTCTCTCTCTGTATATATTTATTTCTCATATACTGCAGCTTACAGTCCTCTCTTACTCTCTCTCTCTCTTAGTTTGTTTCTTTCTGTCTTTCTTTCTTATACCCTGCTGCATTCAGTCCTTTAGTTATTACAATCTCTCCCTCCCTTCTCTCTCTCTCTCTTTCTCAATTGCAGCTAGCCGTCTATCCTTTTGTGATGCTAACCTCCCTCCCCCACTTTCTCTCTCCCTGCAATGTATCCTTCATTCATCTGTATGCTTAATCTGTTGACCTTTTTTTCTTTCTTTCTTTCTTTCTTTCTTTCTTTCTTTCTTTCTTTCTTTCTTTCTTCGTGTCATCTAATTTGCCCATGAAGCTCTTTGTAGCTCTTTATATAAAAGTAAAGAAGAGAAATCAAACAGAGCTGTCAGATCTAACTGACTGGACAGACTGGATGGAGTGATATTTCAGCTGCACTGTGGCCAGGATATAACCCTTCCCTCAATCCAAAAGCGAGTCTTCGTGATTAATAGGACTGCAGAATTATGGCATTCAAAGTGTGTTATTGGTGGAACTTATCGATGCCTAAGGGGAAATTCCTGTGATACTTTTCTCTTAAGACCAGCGATTATATCCCATCCTGGGAATGTTATGAAGATAAGGAGGAATTACTATAAGGGACTGCTGACACATTGATAGAACTATACTGGAAAACAGTGTGGAACACAACACCACCGACAATCTCCCGGGCATTAGCAGAGAAGATATGTACATTTTCCCACAACAGGTCATTTATTCAGGGCGCTGCTGAAGCTGACTCTGAAAGCGATCACGCACAGATAAAGCCACTGAAGGTTCCCCTTATTTGGTTACAGCTACATTAGAACTAGCTATTTCTGCTCCACCGCTGTGTCATTAATTCAGCCCATTTAAGCTGGCTTTATTGAGTTAGGCCCAGACTGCTCTAGACTGGACAAATGCTGTTCCCTAATTAACTCACATCAGCCTGTTGGCACTTCATCTGATACGTGTTGATTCAATTAACAGTAGCTTAATGGACTGAGTCATATATGATGGGAAAAGGGATAGACCCGTCTATGACGAATGTGTCTGTTGCTAACATGTAGAGCCAGTCACATGACTCATGTACATCTTAATCGCTTGTGGTTTTTATATAGGAAGGTAATCATAACATGGTAACAACATCAGTAGAAACATCATTTAATGATACCATGTGTCAGACTGACCCCAGTCCAGGGTCACAGTGTCCAATTCTGCTCTGTGCAGTGACCCTGCTGATCTCTGTCTTCACACTTCTGCTCCCATTTTGGGGAGGTGTAGGAATGACACCAGTCATCACACCTCCATCAGCACACTTCTCTCACCGCCTCTACTGATCTAGTCCCTCTACTGGCACCCAGTACATGAAGTGGAGCTTGCTGAAGCTGTTCCCACCACAACACCTACACGCCCTGACCTGGACACAATCACTGACCTCATACTGACCTGTATGTACACTTATGAATATGAATATACTGAGAATGGAAAATTTAGCAATGTTAATTTATTGCCCCCAGTGTTTGTTCAAAGTACACACAAGCCATTCCCTGTGTATATATATACTGAGTAGGACACACTCAGCAGAATAGGTAATGTGGAATTCTGCTCCAATATTTTGTGGATTCAAACACAGCATGTGGTTTACAGAGCTCACCTACCAGACATACGTTATTCACATCAGAGAACTGCAGTACAGATCTGCCCACATAACACTCCACCTTTGCAATCCTAATAAATTAATGAATGAATAAACATACTGATAAATCAATAAATACATTCATAAGAATAATATAATTATTTATTTGAAATAATAATGTAATTGAAATGATTTTGAAAAGTGTATTCCCTGGGGAAGATACGGTATTATTGTGCAGCCTAAGCTTGTTGCTAGGTGATTACTATGGTATGGCTAGGTTGATGTTGCTGTGGTATCCCAGGCAGTTGCTGGACTGCTACTAGGTTGTTGTTGCTATGTCATTCCAGGTGATTGCTGCTGTATCCCAGGTGGCTGTTAGGAAGTTGCTAGACTGTTATTGTTATGGCATCCCATGTGGTTGCTATGGCATTGTTTAGGATTTTATCCAAAGTAATTGCCAGGATATCCTAGGTGGCTGCTAGGGTGTTGCTAGGTTGTGCTATGGTTTTCCAAGTGGTTGCTATAGTGTTGTTAGGGCTTTCCTGTGGTATCCCAGGTGGTTGGTAGATTGCTGCCAGGTTGCTGTTGATATGGCATTCCAGATTGTTGCTATTGTGGTTGCTACGTTTTTGTTAGGTTGTTGATGTGGCATTCCAGGTTGTTGCTATGGTGTCTCAGGTGGTTGCTACAGCTTTGATAGGTTGTTGCTATGGCATTCCAGGTAGAATTGTGTTGGCCTCTTGTTATAGTGTTGATAGGTTGTTGCTATAGTATCCTACATAGTTAATAGGTTGTTACTAAAGAAATTTTTATCAGTGTGGGATTAGCTGCTGTGCAAACTTTTAATCTCTATTATTATACAAAAACCACACAATGTGATCACTCACAATTTGATATTAGAATATCAATATCTCAAAGTTAGTAGACAAATATGCAGAAACATAAGAAGAAAAGAAAAGGAACCTTTCCTTTTCTTAATCTTCTTATGTTTCTGCTGTATTTGTCCACATTTTTAAAAAGCTTTGCTCTCTGCTCGCCTGTCGCCCACTTCCGATAGATTTTTGCCTGAAATATGCACTGGCGGAAGAAGAAGAAACTCCTACTGTAAACACAGACTAATAATATACTGTGTATACAGCTGGATGCATATTTAATTAATTGAGACGTTGCACTGAGACACAGGACATTTATTTAAATAGCTAAGTCTTCCTCTATGATGTTATTCTATTTTACGCAGCTATACTGACTAATTTTACATCAAAATGAAGCCACTTCAGCCTTAAAGCTTGAAGTGTTAAAGCTGATCATAAGTGAACTTAATTTTGAAGCTTCAATCTACTAACTGCAATTTACATATTAGGCTACTGCTACAGTCGTATGCAAAACTTTCCCAGTCATATTTCCTTTTGGGTATTTCCCAGTGGAAATTGTAAACACCTCCTCTAGAGAGAAGACACATACTACACATTTTAATGCACATGTTTTATTTATTTCCTGAGCTTAATAAGCTCATCGGACAAAACAATGAGCCACCCTGTGTGTTTCAGGTGGTAGTAACTTCAGGCTCCTGCAGATAGCTCTGCACAAGGATGATGGGGGTATAAATATCTGAAGGGTGTGTGTTGCTACAGGACAGTGAATGTCTCATTCCATGTGTGGAAAATGGGTCCGAAGCAGATGTTAATAATGGGCTGAAAGGAGCGACTACATGTGGGTGTGCCAAAGACCCCAATGTTAAGGAAGTAGCTAAATCTGCAGGTGGATGGAAGTATACGCTATGGGTCTACCACCAGTGGCTAAAATCCCAGTCTACAGGAAATTCTCCTCAGAACCAAATCTGTGCAGAACTGTGCAATTCTTAGATGTAAGAGTGTCTGAACACTGATGTGGCCTACGACCAGAAACCTGTCCAGTCAATGCCAAATCCAATCACAGCTGTTAGTAGTGCTTGTGGATATTGCTATACTACTGTGCTATTACCAGTGTTTCAGTCACAGGTGAATCATTTTTTGTCCGGTGCGTTTACTTTGGAGAACAATGAAACAGTAAATGTGCCATAACTTTTTCACAGACCAGATTTCAGTACCTTTACATTTAGCTGACGCTCTTATCCAGAGCGACTTACAAGGTAAATTATATTACGGGTAGTCCAGTGTAGTGTTAGGCGTCTCGCCCAAGGTCTCTTATTGGTGTAGCACAGCTTAGCCACCCAGCCTGAGATTCGAACCCCGTGTGGTGGTGGCTACTTGGCGGGTAGTGGTGTTATCCGCTGAGCTACACCAACCATTTCATTTTTCCCCCCTAATATTTTACATTTAGCAAATAAACTGTGCATTAAAGTGTGCAGAAATGCTTCATCTATATAACTGTTGCTTGGAAAATCAGCAGAATGTGCTAACAGGGGGCATTGTGTATATGACTGTATAAGAATGCCTATAGTAGGTCTTAAGATTAATAACCGATTAACACGCCGAGGATTCAAGGGGTAAAGCTTAACTAATCACATGTAAAACCTACAGTGGATTATGAATAAGACTCTGGCCCATGGCACAGTCATTGCACTCAGCATACATTAAGCATGTTGTTGTCAGACAGTCAGTTTATGAAAATGGAGGCCGGACCGGGCTGGGCAGGTGGTGATTTGGGAATGGTCGGCCCGGCTCTGGTACTCGCAGTGACCTGGACTAGGTGCCAGTAAAGAGAGTGTGTGTCTGTGTG
This sequence comes from Prochilodus magdalenae, assembly GCA_024036415.1. Taxonomy (NCBI): domain Eukaryota; kingdom Metazoa; phylum Chordata; class Actinopteri; order Characiformes; family Prochilodontidae; genus Prochilodus; species Prochilodus magdalenae. Next base: position 66,922 of record JAMWET010001888.1, on the reverse strand, counting down.
TGGGGAGGGTGAGGCCTGGTGTCACCTCAACACCTCCACAGATAAGGCAGAGAAGTGTGAAGAGGAGTGGGAGTGGTCTGCAGTGGTCTCCAGACTAGTCATTACTAAACTCATTAGAGATGAGGGAAGACATACGTGTAAATGCAATTAAGATACTAAGAATGAATCTCACACTGAATGACTTAAGAGTTGGATATAATTGAATCTGTCAGAAATTCAGTCTGTCTCTGCAGTGACCTCTCAACTTTCAAATGGCACCTGGTTCTGGTATTAACATTAACATACTAGGACTGCAAAGATTAATCAACATAGTAAAATAAAATCTAATACCAAATTTAATAGTCCATTAGATGGTGATATAACGTCCTCCATTTCAATAGAGGTGATTTATTGTTTGTCAAAAAAAGGGCTTTGAAACATGTCTGGACCCAGATAGACAGGATATATTGGTCTGCTGGCATGATAAGGTTGGCAACCCACTGACTATTTGCCACTGCTGGCCCACTCTTGGACCACCTGGATAACTGTCCTGCTCACAAAACTAGTTTTCGCCTCCTCAAACTAATTTGAAATACGCATTTTTTTTAATAAGCTAAACGAAGGCATGTTATATACAAACATATTACAAACACCTTAAAGAAATAAAGGACAAGGCCTGATATAATGATTTAGAAATAATTTATAACACATTAATAAAGGATAACGAACGTATGAAAATCAGTTAAACTGTGGAAAACAAGCGATGTAAAGTGTCACTTTGTCTTAGACTCTGCTTAACCACTGAAAGGATGCCTAAACACTGCTAAGCTAAACACTAGTGGACCACCAGTTTCACCATTATTGAGCCAGCTGCACTCACACCCAGTAGCTCACTTTATCCACAATATACAATAAATTCAATCATAACAGATAAAACTTTGTCAAAAACAGTCAAATTATGATGTGCTTGAAGCTGTGATGTGAAATATACCCAAGTATGTAATAAATGTACTTATGTGTTTCCTGTTTTCCAGCTTGCTAAAGCAGATAGAGCTCTTCTGTGTTTGCTAACGTTAGCAGCTGAAGCTAATCACAGTTTAGCAAATCCTTTACACTTTCAAATAAAGATGAAGTTGAAGCAACACTATTCTGAATGTGTGAATCTGCAGAGTAGAGCAGTATATTGGTGCATTTTAGCGAATATGTTAAATAGCAAGTAAGTTAGCTAGCAAGCTAATTAGCCTAGTTAAATGCATTAGAGTGACATACAATTACCACAAATATGGTAGTGTGTTAGTGTGCGTTGTGCTGGCGTGTGTGGATCAGACACAGCAGTGCTGCTGGATGCCTCAGTGTCATTGCTGGACTGAGAATTGTCCACCAACCAAAACTATCCCCTGAACCAACACGACTTGGTTGAAGTGGCCATGATAGCGCCCCTCACTGCTCTGGGTCAGTGTGCTCACTAACCATTATTGTGTGTGTGTTTGACTTTACGGGGGATGGGTGAGCACACTTGGTCAGTGGTTCTAAACTGTACTGCTACACTGCCGTGTCTGATCCACTCGTACCAGCACAACACACACTAACACACCACCACCACCATGCCAGTGTCACTACAGGGCTGGTAATGCTCCCCCACCAACATAATACCTGCACTATGGGGGTCCCACGGGGCTCCTGACCATTAAAGACCAGGGTGTCAAAGCATGCAGCGAATCAGTAATTGTAGAACTACAAAGTGCTCCTATATAGTCAGTGAAGCTGATGAAATAGAAAATTAGTGTAGCTACAAGTAGTGAACCTAATAATATATTCAGTCAGCTTCAGTACCTGAATCTGCTTTTCAGTACCATAGTTAATACGCTCCTCTATAGTCACTGAACTCTATGATCAATATTTCAGATGAGGGCAGAAAGAGGTCAGAGCGTGAGTTCAGGTCAGACTGTGTAGGTGTTGTGGTGGGAACAGTTCTCCAGACTTTGCTCAACATACTGAGTGCCATCCTGAGAGACTAGAGCAGTGAAGGAGGTGGGAGAAGTGTGCTAATGGAGGTGCGAGTGCTGGTGTCAATCCTACACCTCCCCAAGTCAGGATTGAGATCAGCATAGTCACAGCACGGAGCAGACACTGGACACTGTGACCCCGAGGTCAGATGCAAACTGTGGTAGAGAGAACGAAGGGCTTAATACGAGTGAGAAAGAAGCTTGATGTGATCATATCCCCTGATAAACAGTGCATAGAGAACTTAAATACTGTTATTCAGTCAATGCTAAAATCGATGTGATAAAGAGTCTTAGGGGATGAAATAGGAATGGTGGTATCAGAAGAGGCTCAAATGAATGTACCCTGGTTCTGTAGTTCCTCTGTCAGTACCCTTTTAATGTGCAAAGATTTAAAGTGCTTTACAGTGGAGCTACAAAGCTAATGTAGCTAGCATGGAAGCATTATTATCCTGCTAGCGTGGCATAAACTGCAGGTCTAGGTCATCATACTTGCCTTAACTCATGTCCAGTTGTTAGATAATCTCAAATAGACTTGGTAATGTACTTTCTAGCATTGTTTACACACTGCTATGTGTAAAAATACATCAATCATGCTACATTGCATGCTGAATTGTGTAGCATCTTCTGAATTCTGTCCATACTTTGGTCCGGATTTATTATATGGTGCCAGAAACTGCTATTCCTTTAGCTGTATTTATTTTGAGGGGAAAGTGTGAAACTTCAACGTTCCAGACAGACTCATTTACTTATACTGCAGTTGTAGCATATTGATTTCTAAACAACTCACAAATCGCTGCAGAAAATTTGACTGGGGGTGTTCAAACTTTTCCATAGGACTGCATCAGCCGATAAGGCCCTGGCATGGTCAGTCTCCAAAGTCAAGAGGAGCGTTTAATGTTCTTTAGAGTAAAATGACTCTTTTCCACCACAATGTTGGGACATTTGATGAAGCTACACAGTCAAACATTGGTAAAGGAAGCTTCATACACATCTTCTGATGCTTCGTTGTCACCGTGTTACCATGTAAGAGCAGCAAAGTAGCTAAACATTGCTTCTCCATGTTTAGTCTTTAGCTCAGGCAGGACTAACTGACTAGTTCCTGATGATCTGGTCTAAGCTTTGCTTGGATATCTGGGCACTGGCCACTGTTCGGGGAGTGTCTGAGCTCATGGCAAGTTTAGGCTCTAACCTTCCTGTACTAGCTGGAAATATTACCCATGTCAGAATGAACTGAACCTGTTTTTGGAGAGTTCAGTAAGATTACAGTGATCCATGATTATCCATAGTTGATAAAATGTTGCTTTAGTAACTGGAAAGGGGCACTGCATTAGGAAAACTGGAGGGGAAGTGTCACGATTAGGTGCACCTATGTGGAACAGTAAAACATATCAGATGTGTAGATATGTGGATATGTACAGGTCAGTATGAGGTCAGTGTTTTGAGTCCAGGTCAGAGTGTGTAGGTGTTGTGGTGGGAACAGCTCTGCAGACCCTGCTTGATGTTCTGGGTGTAACTGGGTGCCAGTAGAGAGACTAGAGCAGTAGAGGAGGTGAGAGAAGTGTGCTGATGGAGGTGTCAATGCTGGTGTCATTCCTACACCTCTCCACACTGTGACCCTGAGGTCAGCAGACTATGACCAAAGCAGCCTGTGACTGAAATACCAATCACTACACTTGTGCCTCTCTTTGGTTTGAAAGTCAGATATGGACTGTATCTTCCAGAGATTCTGCAAGATGCAGATAGACATGGTGTCTTTAAAAGTGGAGGATGGCATTGTCCCAGTCCTGGGATATGCAGGGTTTTTGGTCATCCTCCATTCTAGGAATGTAGCAAGAATTTTGGCAACTGCACTGTGGGTAGTGGGATGCATGTTTGTGTGGCGTTGGTTGAAGTTCTGCAATGACACATGTGCTTCATTCACTGGAAATAAGGACAATCTCTAAATGTTCTGCTTGGGATAATGCCATCCTTCATACATCCCCTGCACAGAAGGGAAATCACTGTTTTAACATAAGAATGAATGAAGTTACATAGACATGAGGCACAGCACTGTTTGTCTGGTGAATATCACTGCCAGTTTGATGTTCTCACACACCTACCTTTCCAATGGAAAACCTGAAGTTGAATCCAAGATGGTGGCATTCAAAATGGTTGCCATGTTGGTGGCATGGGCTAACAGGTTTTCCCCTCCCCCCATAGCTTGTGTCTTAAATTGAATCACTGTCTGCCAAACCGTTTTTATATTATATGAGCGTTTCCCTACTTCTGAGGCACCCATATAGCAAAATCTGTAGAACAGATATTTTTTAGTTTAGGCCTTCATTAAAGTTCATACTTTAGCAATAAGCCTAGCCGTTCAAAGATAACCTGAACTCATAATAGAATCCCACCCAGGCAGCAGGAAGTCTGCATGGTCAAAATCCCTCCGCATGGAGGAACCTTTTTATACAGAAATATCCTATGACTATTGATTATTAATGATTACCATCATTAAAATTAGACTGCTACTATTCCCTCAGCCTCAGTGTATTCATATTAGACATGCATGTCATGTCAGCTTCTATAAGTGCATGTACAGGTCAGCAAGAGGGCAATGCTTGAGTCCAGGTCAGAGTGTGTAGGTGTTGTGGTGGGAACAGCTTTGTAGGCTCTGCTCGGTGTACTGGGTGTAACTTAGTGCCAGTAAAGAGACTAGAGCCGCAGAGAAGGTGAGAGAAGTGTGCTGATGGAGGTGTGAGGGCTGGTGTCATTCCTACACCTCCCCACACTGTGACCCTGAGGTCAGCACCCTATGACCAAAGCAACCTGTGGATGAAATATCAGTCAATACAAAGTCAGATACAGACTGTATCTTCTGTGCCCAAGGATTCAGCAAGATGCAGATAGACATGTTCTCGGTACCTTGGTGGTATTGGATGGTATTATCCCGTGTATGTATAAAAGCCCAGCCTTTTAAAGATAACCTGTTTTCACTTAACCCCACAAGAGGATTTGACCCCTTAAGCAGTAGAACGTCTGCTTGGTCAGCAGTTTTTGGACTATTTTAAGGCCACTGTACCATACTGGCCCCACCCACCTTCAGCATGGAGCAACCTATAATACAGAGAATGTCGTATGACTATTGATTATATTGTAGGTCAAAAAAAGACACTGCTGCTACTTCTTCAACCGTACTGTATTCATATTAGACATGCCTGCACAGTCAGCACCTGTAAGTGCATGTACAGGTCAGTATGAGGTCAGTGTTTGAGTCCAGGTCAGAGTGTGTAGGTGTTGTGGTGGGAACAGTTCGGCTTCATGTGCTGGGGGTTTAACTGGGTGCCAGTAGAGGGACTAGATCAGTAGAGGAGGTGAGAGAAGGTGAGAGAAGTGTGCTTATTGAAGTGTGAGGGCTGGTGTCATTCCTACACCTCCCCAAAATGAGAGGAGAAGTGTGAGGACAGAGATCAGCAGGGTCACTGGACGGAGCCGGAGTAGACATTATGACTCTGTGGTCAGCAGATGGAGTCTAATGGCCAGTGGAAATCAGCCAACAGTTCATGTTGCATTATATGACAAAAGACAAAAGTGGGACTGAGTTATTCCACGGCACAACATCATTTCAGCCTTTGACGACGTTGACGTGGTGTTCAGGGCATTCGTTCTGTGTGTCCTGCATCGTCCAGCTGTCTGCCAATGGTGCTGGCACTAACAGGATGACTCATAGAGGACATCACTGCGCACTGAGTGAGGGCAGTTGTGGCTGTTGGCTAGAGTGATAAGGTCCTTACTTTCGTCTCATGTGCGACCGAGCCTGAAACTTGCGTGTCTCACAATGTCAAACCCACCCAAACTTCATTCCTCTCTGTTGATTCCTTCTGGGTGCAACTATTTCTGCAACTATTCTTTTGACAATGAGTGCAATTGTAAACCATAACATGCAATCTACTGTCCATGACTTCATCACTTCACTCTGCTAGCTTATTTAGCTTACTGAGGCTAACATACCAAAGGTATGCACACCAGTTACAAATCTGCTCCTCTCGGACCCCTCCTTTTGTCATGAGTGGTCACTTGTGTAGTGTAGTTGTGACGCACATCCGAGTGTTGAGTCGAAATTGGTAGGGGTAAGTATTAAACAAATATTGAAACAAGTATCGAACTAGGACCCAGGATAGAACTGTCCTCCCCTCACAATGTTCTTCAGTCCTAGGCAGCATGAAGTGTCTGCATGGTCCCATGGCAACAATAAGAGCTTAATGTTGTCTTCTGAACATTTTGTGGCATTTGATAAACCTGGGAGGAGAGCCGATTGAAAAGATACATATAAAGTTTCATTTCTGGTTTTCATTTCCAAAGATGCAGATGGAGGCTCTTAGCGACGCCCTACTTGGAGGCTGCCACCCACTCCAGTTGCATTCTTTTGTATACAGGAACAGAAAATCATAAACCTTTTTTCATTTGGATTAAAAATAATAATAGTAATAACTGCATACTTTACAGGGTCATTCTCAGTGGCCAGGGCCGGAGGCCCTAAGTGAACCCATAATCGTTTTTAGCAAGAGATGGGCCTGTTAGTACCTTCTATAAAACTAATATGTAGGTTATGTCATATGAGGGTTCCCACATACAGAGCCGTAGCGTTAAAGGGTTTACATCTTCATTCTCTAGTAAGTCCAGAGGGAGCATGAGCAAACTATAACTTGAGATCATGACCTAATTGCCTTGTGATCTTAAGGCAACAAAAGTTGTTTTCTTGAAATCACAGCTTATCTGGAGACTACAAGATGGAAATGTTTTGATCTTAAAGATCTAAAGCCAAATAAATCGTGATCTTAAAATAACAGTACAGAAAACGACCTCATGGCCATTCTGGACTTGTGACTGTATTTTCTAAAGCAAGTCTTGCATTTCAGCTTCTTTTATGTGCACTGGTTTACCATTTGTCCTGTATTTGAAATGACATGACTTTCTCTTTGCTAGAACATTGCATAGAAGAATCATTGGGCCTATTAAGGCACATGATACTTGTGCACACTTGCAGTATACAAGTGATCACTAGCTGTCTGTGATACGGTTAGGCCTGTCACAATGATTAGATACCTGGCCAAAATTATTTGAGCTGACCGCAATTATTTTAGCTGACCACTGGCACTTTGTACAGGTGTTGGGCTTTACAGTCATATGTTTTACATTACAGTATACTAGGTAAGTTTTTATCAGCTGGTTTAAAGCAAGTGCATTGAAATAAAAGAAAGTAGCCAATTTGTCACTTCAGACTCATACTCTGATGGAGCTTTTCCACCAGATGTTACAGCTCGACTTGCTTTTGGTAGTGGCTATGTCGTTTTCTGCTGCAGACATAATACTAGCCACCATCATGCTGCATGAGTCCGCTGTGATGGGAAGTAGACACAGTTTGCTCAGAAGAGGCAGATGATAAACACAATTCTGGTTGCTCAAAGGCAATGCTAACCTGGAAGCTAGCATTAGGATCGGTAGTCTGCATTGTTTATACATCACCTTTGGTATCAGCACAGTTTGCTTGGAACACGGACAAAGATGGAACCAATAATAGTACCAGGTACCCGGAGTGCCTAATGGAATACCAAAAAAAGGAGAGTTGAGTCGAGTCAAGTCAGTACCATATGCTGGAAATGAGACATAAGAGTATGAGTCTAAAGCGGACAAACTATTTCATGCATTTGCTTTAACTCAACTGATTAAAACTCACCCAGTTTACAGCACTGTAATCCTACTACTAGAATGTAAAAGCCAACAACTATTACACAGTATACAGTCAACAATACAGTATCAATACAGTATCTTTCCTCTCTGAGGTCCACTTACACCAATTATCTAATTTATGTACACAAACAGTCAATTATTATAGGGTAATTTATTGTGAGCTTAAATGTTAAGACTATCATGGGCCTAAATATAGTCAATTGAAGATAACAGTCTAGTAAAACATACAGTATGTACAAATAGGACAGTGAGAGGGTAATACCATGCCCCATATAGCTATGCATGCTAAGTTAGCATTTGCTTAATAATTAGAGCCTCCGAGTCACTTGTACAGAATATCAGGCCAGGTCTTGCATGTACAGGTCAGCATGAGGTCAGTGTTTGAGTCCAGGTCAGAGTGTGTAGGTGTTGTGGTGGGAACAATTCTGTGGGCTCTGCCTCATGAACTGGGTGTAACTGGGTGCCAGTAGAGAGACTAGATCAGTAGAGGAGGTGAGAGAAGTGTGCTGATGGAGGTGTGAGGGCTGGTGACATTCCTACACCTCCCCAAAATGAGAGTAGGGGTGTGAAGGTTGGTGAAGAGGAATGAGGTGCCTGGAGCAGACGCTCACCACCGTGACCCTGAGGTCAGCAGACTAGGACTAAAGCATAGTAAGAATGAAATACCATTAACAAAACTTCTTATGTGTTTACCCTTATTAGCAGAGGAGTATGGTTCTGACCCAGTCCCCAAAGTGTAAACAGTGTGCATTCAGCGTTTATTCAGGTATTAATAGGGAGTGTGTTACAACTCTGCTGCAGTAACAGTCTCTACTCTACTGGGAAGACTTTACACTAGATGTTGGAACATTGCTGTGTCTTTGATTTATTCATATTAGGCATAAGTGCATGTACAGGTCAGCATGAGGTCAGTGTTTGAGTTCAGGTCAGAGTGTGTAGGTGTTGTGGTGGGAACAGTTCTGCAGACTCTGCTTGGGTGTAGCTGGGTGCCAGTAGAGAGACTGGTTCAGTAGAGGAGGTGAGAGAAGTGTGCTGATGGAAGTGTGAGGGCTGGTGACATTCTTACACCTCCCCAAAATGAGAGCAGAAGTGTGGGGACAGAGATCAGCAGGTTTACTAGATGGAGCTGCAGTAGACATAACGACCCTGAGGTCAGCAGACGGAGTTGGATGCCCATGCAACCTGTGCAAAATCAGCAGATGCTTCATGTACTATATGAGATGGTATCAAAACAATGTTGGCCTAATGCAGTTATATGTGTTGATATGTATTGCGGGCAGATTATACGATAACGTTTTTATGATTACAGGTGAAGCTTAGTAGTTATGGCAATCTGTATCAGCTCCATTCATTGGCAGTTTGTGTGAGCTGTGCACCAAGATGCTGTGCTCTTATTGGGTGCACTGGGCAGCACATCTCATTGAGCATGCTGCTATGACTTCATTATGCTAGCTTGGTTAGCTCACTAAGGCTAATCTGCTAATCTGCTAAAGGCAAGTCGGTTCCAGTTAAAAAAAAAAACTAGGTGTGACACACACGAGTCAAAGTTAAGATTAACTTTGTGACTAAATGATGGCGATTGGCTACACAAACCTAGCTGGTCATATAGGATAGAGAGAAGGCGCTAAGCTAAGCTAACGTTTTTGAATGAATGATCTTCTGCTTGCACTGGACTATGGAATATCAGACCTATCCATGCATGTACAGGTCAGCATGAGGTCAGTGTCTGAGTCCAGGTCAGGGCGTATAGGTGTTGTGGTGGGAACAGTTCTGCAGACTGTGCTTTATATACTGGGTGTAGCTGGGTGCCAGTAGAAAGACTGGATCAGTAGAGGAGGTGAGAGAAGTGTGCTGATGGAGGTGTGAGGGCTGGTGTCATTCCTACACCACCACAAAATGGGAGCGGAAGTGTGAAGACTGGTGAGGAGGAGTGTGATTAGCAGGGTCGCTGCAGGTCAAAGCAACCTATGGATGAAACACTGCAAATCAATAGATGCAGCTCATCCATCCTACCTTCTGGAATCAAGGGTATTCATAGCGAGTTTGCTCCAGCTCTGCTGCAATAACCGCCTCTAGTCTTTAGATTAGATGTTGGAATATTGCTGTGAGGATTTAACTACACCCATGTCAGTAATGGCAGTAGCTGAATGCACTTATTTGAATGGCCCTCTGGTTACTTTTAAAGATATAGTATATGTAGGAGTAAAAGTTGCACGTGTGATGTGAAGAAGACACAGTTTGCTCAGAAGAGGCAGATGATAAACACAATTCTGGTTGCTCAAAGGCAACACTAACCTGGAAGCTAGCATTAGCATCGGTAGTCTGCGATGTTTATATATCACCTTTGGTATCAGCACAGTTTGCTTGGAACACGGACAAAGATGGAACCAATAATAGTACCAGGTACCAGGAGTGCCTAATGGATAACCAAAAAAGGAGAGTAAAGTTGAGTTGAGTCGAGTCAGGTCAGTACCATACGCTGGAAAAGAGCCATAAGAGTATGAGTCTAAAACGGACAAACTATTTCATGCATTTGCTTGAAATAGTTGGTTACTTTTAAAGATATAGTATATGTAGGAGTAAAAGCTGCACGTTCTAATTCAAAATAGACAAAAACTTTATCACAGGGTGTCCAAATGCGCATGCTCACGGAGGGGCTACTTCAGAATTCATGTAATAAGCCCAGGTTTTAAAGGAAACCTGACATCACTTGCCACCCAAATAGTGTCTGACACCTACAGTGCGCTGCCATATATAAGAATATTGCATAACCTGGTGAACATCATTATTCCCAAAGACTGATGTGCAAAATGGGAAAAACTGCAATACAGTGATTAGCCCATCACCACATCGTAGGCGACATAGGGAGGCCTTTGATAAAAATGCAACATCAATGGCTGCATTAACCGTTTTGCTCACATTTTGGTGATGTTTTTCATTCCCAGATATGGTGGTACGGTTCTTCAGGAAATGTCTTATGTTGGGAATTGCCTATAGCAAACAGAGGAGCCCTAAAATAAGCTTCTTCATATACTACTACACCAAATCATGTTGATAACTTCAAGTGTATGTACAGGTCAGTAAGAGGTCAGTGTGTGAGTCCGGGTCAGAGCATGTAGGTGTTGTGGTGGGAACAGTTCTGCAGACTCCTATTCGTGTACTGGGTGTAGCTGGGTGCTAGGAGAGAGACTAGCGCAGGGGAGTGTGCTGATGGAGGTGTGAGGGCTAGTGTCAGTCCTACACCTCCCCAAAATGGGAGCAGGAGTGTGAAGGCTGGTGAAGAGGAATGTGGTCAGCAGGGTCACTCCATGGAGCAGTCCGTCAGCACTGTGACCCTGAGGTCACACAAGGCCTGATGAAAGATCATGGCACATACAGTAAAGATGGTTCAGTAGATGAAGTTATGTAATGAAGGTCTATGCACTGTTAAAATCAAAGGTTCCTAAATGGTTCTTTAAGAATGGGATTGGGTTTGGAACTGGACTTTCTGCTATATATTAGGTCGGGTCAAGATGAGCTTAGATAAATACAAGTTTCATAGCAGGGCTTCCTACTAGCCAACTTCTCAATCAAATGTTCCATTCTACCTTTAATGCTACAGCTTGTACTTGCACCAGAATGTAACTGTGACACCATTTAAGGTGGAACAGAAAGTTAGCAAAACAAGCTGTTAAATAAAAAGCTAGTCTCCCACAATCTTCGGGAAGACTTAAACTCCAAGCTGTTAGTTTGTTCAGCAGTTTTTCAAACCTAGACCAATATGGAGCAACCTCACTCAGCATTTAACACTGACGAGAGTGAGGGGAGGAGCAGTTCCACCTTTATTAGCATTATAGCCGCAGCCTGTAAGTAGCAGCCATGCTGTGTGATTGTATGAGTAGTTGCTGGTTCAGTGAGGAACTACTTTAGTCTACTTTGTATTGATGTCCAGATGGAATCGAGTAGCTAGTATAGGTAACGTTAGCTCCCAGCAAGCTCCAAGTAGCTAATGTTAGCATAGTTAACTAAATAGTGTGGCGACCAATGTGGCATGCTCCGATCATCGCTGTGTCTCACTGTAAATCAGCCAATCAGAGGTCATTAGATTATTTATCAGGACGCCAACAAAGGGAAAAACAGTGCAATCGGTGTTTTGGAAAGGGTGTCTGGACGTTTTTCACGCCAACCAAAGCGCTGGATTAACGCATTCTATGGCACCTTTAAGAAACAACACTTCTGATGTGACCAGCTTGGTCACTTTTCTGGGGGTCTGGGATCTTTGGTTCTGAGATGCAAGGTATAGGTTCAATGGTTATGGGTCAGCAAGATGTCAGCCTGTGTGTACAGGTCATGGAGCATGTAGGTGTTACGGTGGGAACAGTTCGGCAGACTCGACTTCATGTACTGGGTGTAACTGGGTGCCAGTAGAGAGCCTAGAGGAGGTGAGTAAAGTGTGCTGACGGAGGTGTGAGGGCTGGTGTCATTCCTACACCTCCCCAAAATGAGAGCAGAAGTGTGAAGGCCGCTGAAGGGGCCAAGACATGGTTGGTGTCCGAAGTTCTTGCTTCTTTAGTTTTGCACTGGAGCTCCGATCCTAACGTAGCTCACATGTAATGGAAAGTTATGATCATCAGTGAGCATTGTACAAACCACATACCTAAATCATTACCCGGCTGCCCCAGCCTGAGTTGGGTAATCTGAAATAGTCTTGCTTATGTGTTTATGACATACCGTTATCTACAAGAAACGGAAAAAAGGGAATTTTGCTGATGTGGGAATCATGCTTCAGACTTGCTGTAGTGTGTCTCTCAACACGTCTGCTCTCATTTTGGGAAGGTGTAAGAATGGCACCAGGCCTCACACCTCTAAAGGCACACTTCTCTCACCTCCTTTGCTTCGCCACTCTCCCTGCTGGCACCTCCATTCCTGCTTCTGAGCCCAGGAGCACAGTTCCCACAGCTGCACCTACACACAGTGACTCTAATCTAGACCCAAACATACAATTACTGCCGACCTCATTTTGACCTGTTGGCAACATCATGCAAACATCTGTAATCTTCAGAGGACAAAAATTAAGGTGGCCTATATATGTGGGCTAAAATTTGTTGTGCAACTACAATTATAGATCATAATAATAGTTCTATGCATGGAATAAGGAACCCATGACAACAGACAAGCCATATGCCAGCAAAGGTGAACCTATAATGAACCTACATGTTTCTAATAAAGTGGCACAGATATTGTGTATATTGTGTATTTGCACCAGGAATGGCTTCCAGCGTTTCTGTTCTCAGAATTTCTACCCATTTAAACTGTGTGTTGAGTTCATAACAGCACCGATCAGCCTCATGCATCTATACCAGTGCTCCACACCGCACAACCAATCCACGTCACTGCCGTGTTAAGAATGATTCACTATAATGATATCTGGTCAGTGCTGGTCTTGCAGCCAGAAACCTACTAACCACATACCAAATACTAACAACGCTATATGGCCAAAAGTACATGGACACCTGACCATCTCATCTATATAAGCTCTGTGAACAACCCATTCCAACACTGTGGGCATTAATATAGCTGTTGTCTCCCATTGTGTGGCCTTTACTCTTCTGAGAAGGTGTGTGTCTCTGGGAATATGTGCTAATTCAGTCAAAAGACCCTGAAAAGACCCTGGCTCACAATCGACGTTCCAATTCATCCCAAAGGTATTTAGTGGAGTTGCGGTCAGGGATCTGGGCAGGGCACTGGAGCACCTACCTGCCAAATTTTAACAACGTGTTTATGCACAGGAGCACAGCCATACTGGATGAGGGAAGGACCTTTACCGAAACCATTGCCATAAAGTTGGAAGCGCACTGGAGCTAACAGGCCCAAACCCTGAAAAACAATTCCAGGCCCCTTTTATGCCTCCTCACCAAAATGACCACTGGCACTACGCATTCCGGTAGGTATTGTTCTTCTGGCATTTGCCAAATCCAGAATCACCCAACAGACTGCCAGATAGTAAAACATGATCCATCACTGCCGAGAACACATTTCCACTGATCCAGAGTCTAATGGTGGAGTGCTCTTCGCCTCTTAACCCAACACTTGTCATTGCAGAAAGAGACCTTAGGCTTATGTGCAGTCACTGGGCCAAAGAGGACTATTTCATGAAGCTCTCGATGCACAATTTCATGGCAATTCCAAACATTGTACTAAGTGATGCACTCACCCGCCACGCTTTGTAAGCTGCTTGTTGCTGAGCTGTTGTTGATCCTAGACACTTTGATTTTACAACAACAGTACTTACAATTTACTGGAGCAGATACAGCAGGGTGGAAATTTTATGATTAACATCCTATGACAGTGCTATGTTTAAAGCCATCAAGCTCTTTAGTAGAATCCGCCCTACTCCTCATGTTTTTCTATGGATAGTGCATAGTGCTTATATAAGATATAAAGCAGATGTTTGTAATAAACAAAAGTTAGGTGTTTCCAGTAAAGATAGATGGAATCAGTAGATGGAAGTACAGGTTAAGCGTTTCTAATAAAATGGCCAGTGAGTGGAAGTACAGGGTAAGCGTTTCTAATAAAATGGCCAGTGAGTGGAAGTACAGGGTAAGCGTTTCTAATAAAATGGCCAGTGAGTGGAAGTAGAGGGTATGTGTTTCTAATAAAATGGCCAGTGAGTGGAAGTAGAGGGTATGTGTTTCTAATAAAGTGGCCAGTTAATGGAAGTAGAAGGTAGGTGTTTCTAATAAAGTGGCCGGTTAATGGAAGTAGAGGGTAGGTGTTTCTAATAAAGTGGCCAGTTAGTGGAAGTAGAGGGTAGGTGTTTCTAATAAAATGGCCAGTTAGGTGAAGTAGAGTGTGGATGTTTCTAATAAAGTGGCCAGTTAGGTGAAGTAGAGGGTTTGTGTTTCTAATAAAGTGGCCAGTTAGATGAAGTAGAGGGTGGGTGTTTCTAATAAAATGGCCAGTTAGATGAAGTAGAGTGTGGATGTTTCTAATAAAGTGGCCAGTTAGGTGAAGTAGAGGGTGGGTGTTTCTAATAAAATGGCCAGTTAGATGAAGTAGAGGGTGGATGTTTCTAATAAAGTGGCCAGTTAGGTGAAGTAGAGGGTGGGTGTTTCTAATAAAATGGCCAGTTAGATGAAGTAGAGGGTGGATGTTTCTAATAAAGTGGCCAGTTAGGTGAAGTAGAGGGTGGGTGTTTCTAATAAAGTGTCCAGTTAGATGAAGTTGAGGGTAGGTGTTTCTAATAAAGTGGCCAGTTAGTAGAAGTAGAAGGTATGCATTTTTAATACAGTGGTCAGTCAGTATGTAGAAGTAGAGGGCAGGTGTTTCTAATAAAGTGTCCAGTGAGTGAAGGTAGAAGGAGTGAAAATAACTCTATACATTTCATATATATACACATTGAACTGCACATTCTGCAAACATTCCCAAAGCATAAACAAAGAGCAGAATCTTGTTTTAGTCAGTGCTGTACAGAATACAGTCATATTCACTCTGTAATTCAAGGGAACAACAGCATCCTCTAGAGAGAGAGATGTGCAGATGTGAAAACGAGAGGCAGTGTGATTAGGGTTAATGCCCTGATTCAGAAAAGTGGACTTTGACCCACCATATGCAGCCACTGTTCTAGGTCAGGGTGTTTTGAGCCTCATTTGATTTGCACCAGCTGAGAGCAAAATGTGTGGAATGTAATCAGACCATAGTTCCTTCGACCTCCAATACTTATAACGGCCTAATTACACCATAACTGCGGCGTTAGTGTTCACAGTGCTGGGTAAAGGTCTGATAAGTCGATGGGGTATGTGGGTTTACTGCTTGTCGACAGTTTGAAAGTTTTTAATTAAAGTTTTGCTGACTGTTGGTTTACTCTCTCACTCACTGAGTGGAAACAGATGCTGGATTATGTTTTAATCTCATTACCACATTGGTGACATGTGAGCAGAGATTTGGTGAGATTAGGCTCAAGTCTAAACCAGTCTAAACTACGCATGCTCTCTCTCTCCCTCCCTCTGTCTCTCTCTCACACACACTCCTGTTTCTTGTAACTGCAACAGCCTCAGCAACAGCCTACCATCGCTCTGTATCCACCCTAGGAGACAGAGAGAGAGATTATCTGAGTAAGTATGGGTGCTATAGAGACAGTAATGGCGAGGCAAAACATGCATGCTGTTAGAAATGCTAACTGATCAATGAATATGAAAAATCATTAACCTACTTTATTGTGCTTAGTTTCTGCTACATGCAATGTGAACTGTTAACATTCATCAATATGTGCACGTAAAGCTACCTAGTAGTCTCCTAATGCCAGACCCTAGAGCTTACATCATTGTACTGGAAGCTCATTCAAATCTTGGATGTTGCATATGGTGAAGGGTGTAATGGTTCGTTTGCTACTGGCTGAAAATGCACCAATCATAACTGAGCAACTGAGTACCAATCAAAGCCGACCTTTGACTATTAGAGCTAGTCCTTTAGTTTAGGCTTTAGGTGCCAAGACTTAAAAGGTTAAAACTGAAGGGACAAATGAAAAGCACCTATACAGGGATTGGACAATGAAACTGAAACACCTATCATTTTAGTGTGGGAGGTTTCATGGCTAAAATGGACCAGCCTTGGACAACATTATGGGTGACATACCAGAGTTCAAAAGAGGACAGATTGTTGGTGCACGTCTTGCTGGCGCATCTGTGACCAAGACAACAAGTCTTTGTGATGTATCAAGAGCCACAGTATCCAGGGTAATGTCAGCATACCACCAAGAAGGACGAACCTCCACCAGCATCATGTGGTGACCTGGCCACTATCCTGCAAGAAGAATGGCTTAAAATCCCTCTGACCACTGTGTGACTTGTATATGTCATTCCCAAGACGAACTGACGCTGTACTGGCCGCAAAAGGAGGCCCTACACCATACTAATAAATGATTGTGGTCTAAAACCAGGTGTTTCAGTTTCATTGTCCAACCCCTGTACATTAACTCTATGTATTACTATGCACCCTATGTATTACTGTTAGTGTACATATGGGATTGTAAACTCACCAGTCAAACTGCAGCGTACCTAACAGCGTGTAATACTTCCATGAGCACGAATAACAGATTGGACTGGAAAAGCTTCTGGAAGCAGGCCACATCAATGTTTAGCCACTCTTGCATCAAAGAACTGGTCAGATGGTCCAGATTTGGTAGATGCCTTCACTGGCGTTTTACAGGTGGCTCCAGGCCGTCCCACAGACTTTCAAGAGGATTGAAACCTGAGGATTTTGCAGCACAGTCCAGATGTGAATGCTCCTGAATGCTCACCATACCAATCAGTCACTTTTGCAGCCCTGTGCACTCGGAAATTGTCATCTTGGAATACAGGGATAGGGATGTCATGTTCCTCTGTAAGATACTGAGGAGCAAAAGGCAAGACCGCATTGTCCAGCAGGTAAATGTAGGCACCGTGGATCAAATTTACCATCACCTCAACCAAAAACCCCATTTGTGCAAATTAAACCACTCCCCCACAGAGCACCACAAAGGTGACTCGTTATTTGTCCGGGGGAGCTCAGTGGCAAACTCACAGTTTTGGCTTTTTTATTAGAGACTTGTAACACACATGACAACAGAAGGATCAATCCGCTATCTATTCATACCAGCTGATTTTCTGCCTGAATATATGATTGGCCAATATTTCTCTAACTCGGCAGATCCTGAGAGCTGGTCAGTAACGTGAAGCTTATGAGTTGTATTTCGTGAGGCCTCTTGGTCATAGGAGCTTGCAGATTGTCATTCACACATTATATTATTTTACCATATCTGACCAAAAGCTAGTCTAAGTAGCTAACAGTGTGACTCATGGGGTAAGCAAAGACTTTTAACAGCTCTAGTCTGTAACAACACTTGAAAGTACATCGCTCCACCCAGCACAGTGAGTAACAGAAGGAGTAGCCAGGACGACCAGCGCTGCATTCACTGTTTTCAGTAGACACACAATGGTAACTGGATATTCCACAGTAAGCAGAATGATCCGTATAGAGTTTTCCCAACTTTCACTGTCGACTTCAGTGAATAAACGTCTTGTTGTTGATAAAATAGTACAGAGAGTACTGGCCCTTCTCCACCTTAAACTAACAACCTACACTGTTAAAACTCCCCTCTTGCAGGACTATCCTCGGTCCATCAGTGCACATTTCCAACTTCTGTTTTCTATGTAGATGGAAAAGCTGGCCCCTCCATCACCCCCACCCACCACTGTCTGATTTACATTTACAGCATTTAGCTGACGCTCTTATCCAGAGCGACTTACAGGGTTAATCATATTACAGGTGGGCCAGTGTAGTGTTAGGAGTCTTGCCCAAGGACTCTTATTGGTGTAGCACAGCATAGTCACCCAGACCGGGATTTGAAACCCAGTCTCCTGCATGTGGTGGTTCCCTGGTAGGTAGTGGTGTTACCTGCTGAGCTACACCAACCTGATAGTATTGTAAAGCTAAGGTGCACACTTTTTCTAATGCACCAGATACCACATCTGTATCAGACTAGCACTAATGCTAACGGTGAGCGTTCAGAAGGCCTAGAGCTGCAAAAATCCATCCTAGCGATTGAAAACTAAAACATGACTGATGATTCTTTTAACAATAAAGCATGTTACACCCACAGTCCTGCTCCTAAACCTTTAACCAACAGATGAGCTACACTCATCATCAGAGACATACTGTAACTGCGCCCAGAAAGACGTGTCGGATTCGGAGGGAAGATAAAGGTTACAAGGAACATAAATAATTATACACTTAGACTGATATGGACAATATTTATGAGCTACACATACAGAAGTAGTGTCTCTCAGAATGGCCTTGGGTCGTCATGTTTGCTAATGCAACATACCAGACGTCTCGGCACAGAGGGGTAGAGGTTCCTAATGGTGTCCTGTGATCCTATACAGCTTGAATATTCTCACACAGTTCCTGCAGCTGTTGCGGTAGGGGTGGAGGTGGAGCGACACCTGGCCTTCAGGGCGTGTGACACATGACAAACCGTTCATCATGGCTGTTGGGTCAGCCAGGTATAACGATAAGGCCCATCCATACTTATGTCACATGTGTGGCCATGCATTAAATTCAAATCATTGGTCTGTCTCACAATGTCACACCTACCCACCAAGTTTCAGTCCTGTCCGTTGTTTCTTTCTTGGCCACTGGGTAGTTATTGGTGATGGGTGTATTTATAATAATAAGCATATTCTGATGCAGCCATGTTCCATAAAGTGCTGTATTTATCAGATTATCATGGTGTATCCTTTTTATATAATTATTTTTTTTATAGTTATTAATTTCTTTAATAGTTAGTAATTTGCTTTTTATGACAGGCAGAAACAGAAGAAGGAGGGGTCATCCTGTAACTGACGCTGTCCTTCATCCAGTGGCCTTCAGTGGTTTGGGATGGGGACAGCAGAGGTCTGTTTTGGGGTGAGTAATGAGTGAATCTTTAACTCACTTTGCTGCATGTGACTGTTTACGTGGACTGTGGAAGCTCTGAGTATTTGGACAGCGACAAGGCAGCAAGAATATACAAATCGGAGAGAGCCCACCGAACAGAATAAGCTGGTGAGCAAGTGAGCAAATGACTAGCGATAATATCACACCCAGAATAAGCAGCACTTATATAGACTAGCATTTATTATTAGGCAGGCATTATTGCTAGTTAGAGTTAGCATCTAGATTAGCCGATCACACTTAGCAGTTCTCTGTTTTTGATTTGTCATCTTGTCTTTAAGAGATCTTGAAAATGTATCTAGCTAAATATGAACCATTGTCTGCTTTAGTAAACAGGCATCAGGTCCTGGACGTTTGCAGGGCTGCACTTCGGGCTGTACGGTACACCAAGTGCAGAAATGGCGGCAGCTGCGATAGAGGTGATGGGTTTCCTAATGGGCTTCCTCGGATTGATTGGCAACTTGGTAGCCACGCTTCTGCCATACTGGGAGACTTCTGCCCACATTGGTCCCAACATAGTCACCGCTGTGGTTAACATGAAGGGCTTGTGGATGGAATGCGTCTACCAGAGCACGGGAAGCTTCCAGTGTGAGACATACAACACCATCCTTGGTCTGCGGACGGACCTGCAGGCAGCCCGGGCCATGATGGTCATCTCGTTATTACTTTCCGTGATGGGCTGTGCTGTGTCCAGCATTGGCATGCAGTGCACCGTGTGTATGGATGGAACTTCTGCCAAGGCCAAGGTGGCTGGAGCCGGGGGGTGCCTGTTTCTAACAGCCGGACTTCTGTCCCTTATCCCTGTATCCTGGAAAACCCATGAGGTGATTCAAACCTTCTACCAGTTAGGTATCCCAGAAAGTGTGAAGTTTGAGATAGGAGACTGCCTGTACGTTGGACTTGCATCTTCTCTCATGTCTTTACTTGGTGGGGGGCTATTGAGTGTGTCCTGCTGCGATGACCTAGAAGTAAGTGGAGGCTTCAGGCGCCATAATGGGAGTTACCCGTACCCTGACCGTAGAGGA
This sequence comes from Prochilodus magdalenae, assembly GCA_024036415.1. Taxonomy (NCBI): domain Eukaryota; kingdom Metazoa; phylum Chordata; class Actinopteri; order Characiformes; family Prochilodontidae; genus Prochilodus; species Prochilodus magdalenae. Next base: position 46,734 of record JAMWET010001888.1, on the reverse strand, counting down.
ACTGGGGGAGCAGCCCGTGGAGGCTCGCATTCTGTACCCTACCGTCCAGCCACCTTGCAGACCGGGATCAACTTGAACCCAACCAACAAGAACCAAACTCTGGCCAGCCAAGTCAGCACCAGTAGCCACTCCACGCCGGCTGGCCACAGCTCCAAAAAACCTGCAAGGCCCAATACTGCAGCCAGCTATGACGTTACGGGGTATGTCTGAGGACTTGTTACCTGTTTTCTATTTTTCTATTGTGCCAAGGTTATATTGGAGTGACTGCAATAGCCAACAGTGGAGTTAAGCTATGAGCAATTAAGCAACTGGACTGAAAATTGAGAGCTTGCTTCACAAACTTTGAGAGACTCTGGATTGGACGCGAATGGATGCCTCCCAGTTCAACTGTGTAAGCACAGTGCTATCTATGTTTCGCAATGACCTATCTGATATTTTGCAGTAGAAGGTTTATTTTTATATATGTTAGAAATGACTGAAGATGTATAGTAGAGGTACAGTATGTGTATCGTTAGAGGTAAACAGTGTTATTCTGCTAATAGACAGAAGAACTGGGTTTAAATGACTGATTTCAATGTTATAAATACACATGACTGCATGATTACATATCTGGGTTTACGTTATGTGTAAATTGCATGCACTATAATCATATATGCAATAAAAAAGCATGTCCATGGCTCTGTAGCAAAGAGTTGCCATTAGGTTGTGTGCTTTACATTATAGTTCCATTTTATTGGACGAATGTACTGGCAGATTTTGTAGCACCATGTTTGTTTAACTAAGATATAACATTAGGAAACGATACTGCCTGGTGTTCTTGAACCTTGAACAGTTACCAAAAGCCCAGTGCTCTATTAATAGATTGGTCCAAATGACTATCAGCAACACTGCATTATCAGCTTTCTATCTTTTGTACAATCAGATATATAGATATCCAGGCAGAAGTTTAGACACACCCAACTAAATGGATGTTGTTGGTGATCTTAAAGACTCTACAGACTTACAATCAACAGTTCCAACTGTCAGTAATGAATAAACTTTGACCTACAATAACGTAAAGTGTGTTTGTCCTTGTCCTGTAAAGTTAGCATTTTGGTGAGACAAGGTTTTAAGTGGTGATATACACTACCAGTCAAAAGTTTAGACACACACAGCTAAATGGATGTTGTTGGTGAGCTTAAAGATTCTACAGGCTCACACATGACAGCTCCAACTGATGTGATGTCTGCAACAACACATATCCTGATATACCACATATACTCTTGATGTATCACAGTATTTTCATAGCTCCACCTCTTAATGGATGTTGTGGGTGATCTCTTTTGCACAGTTCATAACCTCCACTGCAGGTCAAGAAAGCTTTTTTTATCCTCCTGTAATATTCCACATTGGAGGGTTTTTAAGGCGGACTGTATAATTCCATGAGTGCTATTTCATAGTTCGATGACTTTTATTCTATAGTAAGGCACTAAGCTAAACATAAGGAGAACGTGGCCTTGTCTGACCGTTTAACTGGTGCTGTATAATTTACAGCACTATACTGAATTGGGATCAAGGGGACTTTTTTTTCGTTTAGTGACTCTTTAAAAAATGTGTTGCCAGAGCTGGACTGTCCACTCAACATAAGGTTCATTGACACTGTGTCCAACCTCGAAATGTGATTAACCTCAAATCTCCAGCTGGCTAACTCTGACAGTGACAGAGGAAATACTATGAGGTTTTTGCTGTTTCTAGATCTTATCACAGCTGAAGTGGTCCACCCACCCGAGCTTTAAAGCCCCAGAATGTTTTCTGAAACCTGATCATCCCTGCCAAAAAAAGCAACAGGTTTATGCTGGTCTAGTGTTAGTCTAGCTGGTCACCTAGCATACCTGTAACCCAAATAAAAGTAAACAGTAAGCAGACATTTGTTATTGAACTTAGCTGTTTTAGCAGCTCCTATTACTAATAAGCATATAAGCTAATCAGCAAAAGAATAAACAAACAGCACCCAGAAGGAACTTGGAGGGTAGGTTAGACATTATGAGACATACGAATGAAGTTTCATATTTGACCACACGTGACGTAAGCAAGGACAGGCGTTACCTGACTGACCCAACAGCCGCAATTGCAATGGTGTTGTGCCAGACTGTCATGGAGAGACTCAGAATGGCAGCAGGTCAGCTTCAGTGACGAGTCCCCCTTTTGTCTTGGTGGAGACAACCAACAAATCTGTGTGTGGAGGCACCATAGTCATCACCAAGATGGTGTATTGTCATGTGTCACATGGCCAGAAGACCTGGTGTCACTCCACCTTCACCCCTACTGCAAAATCTGCAAAAACTGTATGGGAATTTTCTCACTGCATGGGATGGAGTATCACAGGACACCATTAGGAGCTTCTACAACTCCATGCCAGGACGTCTGGCATGTTGTGTTAGCAAACATGGCAGTCCAACGCCATACTGAGAGACTACTTCTGTACTGTCTACTTCATTTATTGTTCCTGGTAACCTTTATCCTCCTTCCCAGTAGCACTGCAGTCCCACACTTCCTTCTGGGTGCAGCTATTCTTTTGATGATGAGTGTAAAATAAAGATATGGTTGTTTATAGACAAACACAGGCAGTAGATTTGGTTGTCCTGAAGAGCTTAGTGGGTATCCTAGGAAGCCACCATTGCCAAAAGTCCGAAACTTCTGCCCTGGTTAACTGACGGTACCATTATTGTGAAATGGAAGCCTGTATGAGCAACAGCAGTTCAGCCACAAAGTGGGAGACCACATAAACTCACAGAGTGGGACTGCTGAGTGATGAAATGAGTAGTGAGTAGTTCTGTTGCATTATTCACTCCAGAGGCAGAGTTCTGAACTCCCTACGGAAACTCAACTTCAGCACAAGAAGCGGAGGAGGGGCTCCTCTCAGGGTCTCTTCCTTGCCACTGTCCCTTTTGGCTTGGCCAATGGGCTTTCTGTAAAGCCACTGGATCCTGATGAAGTACCATGTTCTGGCCGTCTGGCAGATGATTTAGGGTTTGGTGGATGCCAGGAAAAACGCTACCTGCCGGAATGCATAATGCCAACAGTGAAGTTTGGCGGTAATGACCAGGGGTTGTGTTTAGGGGTTTGGACCTCTTGGTCCCATTGAAAGGTGATGTCAGTACATCACAATTATATGTTCTAGCTTTGTGGCAGCGGTTTGGGGAAGGCTCTTTCCTTTCCCAGCATGACTGTGCTCCTGTGCATCATAAAGGCATAAAGACAGTTTATTTAAAAGGAAGTGATGGCGTGTTGGGCTCTCTGTTATGTTATGCAAGAGTTGCCACTATGGCAGGTCAGAGCATTCTTGATGTCCTTTTTAAAGAATTGAGAAAAACCCCGGCCCTTTTCTATGTATCCTGTATTTACAATGCTGTCCAAATGCATGTATTAGCAGTTATAGGGCATACATAATAGCTGATAATACCAGGCATAAGCTTGTATGCTTACCCACAACTTTATAATGTTGTGTTATAATGCACTATAAACGTGATACAAACTTTATAAGCATGAATGTTGTACTAGGTCAGCTACGGCTTTAAACCAATATTGCTTATTCACATCTTAAAAAAGCAGAGCATCATATTTACATTGTTGGTCCCATATAAGCAGGTAGACAATCTCACTTCACTTAGAGCCTGTAAAGACCACTTATAATGCTATAAGGCATTATGAAACCCGGCATTATGAGTGCGTACTCTTGCATTAGTAAGCATACATGTCATTAGAACTACTTAGGAGACATTAAACGAGCTTATGCCAAGTATTATAAGGTGTTATGTATGCTGTATAACGCCTCGTAAATGCATTTATATAGCATACAGAATACAGGGTCTATATGAAGCATTAACAAAAATTCTTTCCACATTGTTTTCTAACGTGTTTAGTTGTTGCATCGGCCGTGACTATAGACTTGTGTTGGAATACATTGTGTGCACTGTTTTTTATTCAGTGGGGTTTATATACAAGTCACTGCTGAATGTGAAACATCTCTGACGCTGTCTCCAACACTCACCTCAAAGCTCGTTGCACACTGTTTTGACAACATGTCGTTTAACATGAAACGATAGCAATACGGTGCACCACGTTTTGAGACTGAACCTGCCCATGGTTTGATGACTTGGGTGTGGAGGAACTGCCCAGAGCACAAAAGCTCTTTAGACTAATTGAGCACACATTCACACATACCCCACCCAACACTTTGTTCAAAGCCTTTCCAGAGCAGTAAATGCTCTTGTGGCCCCTAAGAGGGGTGGAGGGCAACACTGTATCCATACCCATGGTTTACAAATGGGATGTTGAATAGGCTTATATCGCTGTCGGTCAGATGGCTGTATACTTTTGGCGGCTTCCATTGCTGCTGACCAACACATCAGCATCCAAAGTGCAAAATACAGTATTATTAAAAATAATTCTAAACTAATACTGTGTTTTTGTACTTCTGGTTAGATGCTAACTGCGTTTCATTGGCTCTGTACCTTTACTCTGCACAATGACAATAAAGCTGAATCCAATCGAATCTAAAAACACAACATATGCTGGTCCGTGTTGTTTTCCCAGCAAGCGGCCATATAAGTGGCTTTATTCTGCGGACCCTGTTTGCCAGCTGGCTTAGTTGTTAACAAGTTTTGGTGGGTTTGTACGGTGCTTACCAAATACTGTGCCACAAAGCAGCTCTACCTTAAATCCGGATCCAAACCCCTAATGAACAAGCAGACTGCAATAGAAAGAGGAACAGCTGTGTGGCACAGCCAGTGTAAAGAAGCCTGACCTAGAGCTAAGGCTCAACAGGGGGAACTCATCTTCCTTTCAGCAGCATCAGATAAAAAATAACGCTAGCAAATAAATAAAACTCGAATAATATAATAATATAAGACACATATACTGCAATACATGTCTAATCTTTACAGAATGGATGAAGTTGCGGCCCTTTCATTCTATGTTTTGAGGAATGTGTTAGCAATATGTTTAACTGTGGGATGTTACTTTGAAGCAAAATTTGGGAAAGTCCTAGTTTATTGTATTTGTATATATTGTATATATTATTGTATATTCTAATTTTGCGCGATATGCTTTTGCAAATTTGGCAAATGGGACATGCTTATATATCAATCTGAAAGCACATGAATAATTACTAATGTGTGGAGATCAGGACACGACCTATTCTTCATAATTCCTGAGTCTTTGATTATGCACTGCTGTTCACACGCATTAAAGGAGAATTCCAAAAGTTTCTCATTATTCCTGAATGCGTGGGATGTAACTGAGGAGAAACTTAATGATTCTGCAGTTACCTCTCTTCCATGAGTATTTATGTCATGTCTCAGGCATCAGGCAGCATACTGATAACCATTTATGCTCATAACTTTCTGTGAGGTAATGTAAATCAAGCTGTTCACGTTGGTTTGATGCTCTTTACAATGGCGGTACAACTAGGAGTTGTAATGTCTGCGAAATACATATAGCCATTTCATTTACTATCCACAACCACCTGAGAACCTACAAGTTTCCTGTGAGGGTCTTTATATTTGATATTCATAATAGTAAAACAGTAAATTTGTAAAAATCAAAATGTTCCCAGTGGGGACTTGGCTTTAGGCACCACTGCTAACTCAGCAAGGTTCTCTACAACTGAGCGTTTCACACAGAAACTGTGGATCTCTGGTGGACCATGGATTAGGGGGCCCTCTGCTGGTACAAATGAGAACACCCACATGAGATGAAATTGGAAATAGCTCTGAGTTACAGTGAGGTTCCATTGAATTCAGCTGCGCTGGGAGTCACAGTGTTTATGAAAAGTAGACATACAGTTTTATTTACAAAGTTTATACATATTTACAGTATTTTACTGTGTGGTAATTAGAGTTTGACGTGTGAAACTGGAGAATTAGCTCTTGGACTTTTCCGGGACCCCCTGTGTTGTAGTCGAGTCTCCAGTTGCCGTTTTCCTCTCTCGACCAAACTCAATGACAAGGGGCTTATCCAGCAGCCTGTACCCATTCAGCATATCCAAAGCTGCATGTGCAACTGCTACATCTGCAAAACAAGGACAGTTCATACTAAATGAAGGACAGCTCATATTACATAAAGGACAATCCGTATGAAATGACCATGCAGTGGTTATATACCACAATATCAGAGTTGCTATGTGACCTGAGAGTCACGGGAGCATGTGCTTCACATCGAAAGCGATAAGACTAAAAACAGACCTCCTTCCCTGAAGACCTTCCCACAGTCATTTCCACAAAATGCCTTTAACTGTGGGCATTTCTTTTACATTCTAATTTAGTTTAAATGATAACAATATCAGACTGCAGTCTCAGGCTTCGGGACTAAAGCACATTCCTGCTCAAGGCTGGATGACTAAAGCAGCCAAACCAATGGCTTAAAACGCCTACAACAGCGGCATGCTCAAAGACCAAATCTCAGATCTTACCGGAGAATGTGATGAAGGCTTGGCCCTTCAGTCTGCCCGTCAACAGGCGATACAGAATCGGGTTTTGGTCATCCTTCTGGAACCTGGAAAAGAGAGACACCAGCTGGGCTAGAGAGGCCCGAGGACTCATGTTCTTCACGCACAGGACCTGTTCAGAAAACATGCGCATTAATGTATGGAAGTACATGCTGTATGGGCTGCAGTCATAGGTCTGGGAGTAAAATAAAAAAACTCCAACAAAAACTAAAAAACAAACAAACATATAAATGCATTTAAAACTACAGATTAGGAAGAACTGGCATAACAGCCTATAAACCATAAACCATAACATAACCATCACATGACATCATTTCTTAAACTGTTTCTGTCCATCACCTGGGAACACAACAGGTAAATAGAGACTTTGGTCACAATTAAAGAATAAATAAACTATTAATCGTAATTATTTATTTATATGGCAATTCATCATCACCTCAGACTTTACAGTACTGATGCGTCTAACAGAGAATTAATTTCTAATGACTGAATATACATAATTAATTGTATATAAAAAATGGGGACCAGATCTTTAATCTCATCAATTTTGTGACAAGAATCACCATACATTAATAATTATAGTTTACTACTTCATATTTATGAATTTTATTAATTCATAACTTCTTGTTGTTCCCAAAATACTTAAAAGTATATAATGTAAAGTTTACAGATTTAGAAATGTATTTATATTAGAAAATCTATACTGTACATTATTATTATTACTGAATCATGTAAAAGGGATTCCAAGTTTTTTGATGAAGGAAAAACAAACAAACAAACAAAAACAACAACAAACCAAACAAACTTTAACGTTTCAATCAGTGCCACTGTGATGGAGACCTACATTAGACGGCTCTCCACGCTGGTAGTTCTGAAAGCGGGAGATTTTCCTGATGCCCTCCTCCGTTTCCCGATTGTTTCTGATCTCCTCGTCTGTAATCTCCTCTATTTTACCACTGACCGTCACCGGACCGCTCGGGCTATGTGCAGAGGAAGTAGTAAGACGTCCGATTGGCTGGTTCACCGTGATTCTCACTGCGTGTTTCTCTTCTTCTTTTTGAGAATTTGTTTGTTCATGTTTGAGTGGGACCTGCTCATGGACAACAGGCGGTTTAGGGAAGTCTTTAAGAGGCTGCGACAGATCAGAGTCTTTATCTGGAAGTGGTGATCTGTTATGACCGGTATCTCTCAAATCAGTTTCATCTGAAGGAGCTAACTGAGGTGAGCGAGAGTCCACTGTGATGTAATCTGAGTTTTGCTGCTGGTCTTTGAGGAAGTCTCTATACAGCGTATCCATCGGGTTTGAGGATGCTGCCCCCTGCTGGCCATCTTGTGAATCTTCTTCTGTGGACGAGAGAATTACAAGCACCATGAAAGTGTCAAACTTGCAGTGTCAGTTATTATTTTAGAAATCAGATGTTGTACATGGCTGAAATGAAAATCTATGATCACTGATGAACTGACTAGACATATTTATTAAGCTGCACTCTTCACTCTCCCTTTACTTAACCTCGATGGTAGAGGGCAGTGAGGAAGCTGCTGCGGTCGTTGCCATGGAAGAGAGATTTCTCAATCTCCATTTCTCTGCGGGAGAGGGCTCGGCTGGCTGAGAAGCGCTGCGGTCGCGAAAGCAACTCCGCTCGTGCCATCATCTTGTCCCTAATGACTTGGAGCCGCTCGTCCCTTGCCTCTGGAGCTACATGCACTCCCCGGTTCTGAGAGACAGCAATAAGAACATAACACCTTTTTACAGCTATTGTTTTGGGAGTAATATAAATATAACAGAGCTAATATAACCGGAGTAAGTGAATAAGTGAATGAGTGGAATTCCTGAATGGTTTTGCAGCAGATACTTGCTGCTGGCCAGGTGTTGCTAAAATGAATATGACTCTATGGGAGGAGTGAGGAATGAATACACCACATGGAGAAGTCAGGGTCAGTATGGCTGTGGATTAGTGTTTGGGGATTTGCTCTGAGTAATTACATGCAGTTTGGTGGCTTTAGGTTAAAGGAAACAATAGAGTTTGGGTAGGATGAAAAATGAATGGGGCTCAATGTGAGGAATGAGGGGTCGAAAAAAAAGAAGACAAACAGCAACAACATTGAATTTGTGCTTGGGGGTCTGCCCTGAGATCGTGAACGTAAACAAGTGTCTCTCAGTCAAACAAAAGTACAGTAAATGGGCTAACACTTTTCCACCCCATTCATTCCTAATGGGAAAAATTTAGGAATTTAAAGACTTTCCAAAAACTGTAGGTCAGACCAAAAAGCTAAGATCAATCTCCATATCATGAAAACTGCAGTACAAGATAGAGGGACAAAAAGAAGAAGAAGAAGAAGAAGAATGTTAATGGCGATTAAGTGTGAGTGATGGGATTCATAGACTGGAAAGAGGTGGTATAATAAAATGAATGTCTCGTTCCATGTGCGGAAGTAGCTGTATGGACACGTACGGTCATATGGGTCTACCAGCAGGAAACTCTCCTCAGAACTATACCAGGGAAGGCATCCACCAAATCTGGCCCAACTTGCGCAATTCTTTAAAGCAAGAGTGTCTGAACATTGATGCGACCGACATCCAGAAACTTGCCCAGTCCATGTCAAATCCAGTCCCAGCTGTTATTGGTCCTCGTGGTTGTATTACAAGCTGGTTACGTATTAGGCATGTTTCAGTCACAGGTAAGTACTTTTGTTGTCTGGTGAGCAAATCATTTGAACTATATAGAATTAGACATTATGCATTAGTGCATGCATATATATATATGTATAATATATTATATTCTATATATATTATATTTGAGTTAAGCAGTCCTGTAAAGTGTGTTAGATATTACAAACCCAGTTTCACGAAGTTTGGGACTGTTTATTCCACATACTTGGAATCTTTTGATGGAATAACGCACCGTAGGGGGTTAAATAGCTAAAACCCTTGCAGTTGCTCACTGAGTAACGTTGTTCTAAAACTGTTGGTTTGTTGGTTGATGGACTAGGGACAAAGTGGCATGCCTCGACGCACCCTCGTTCATCAAAGGACTAGAAAGGAAAATGCAGCGTGATGGCACAGGTTATGCTTTTTGTTTGGCGGTTGTGAAGGTGTTGCTAGGTAGTTACTATGGCATCTCAGGCAGTTGGTAACGTCATGAAAATAACGTCATGTATGCTGCAGTTTTACACTGGAACTTTTAGAACCGTCCCACATTTAAGCCACAGTGTTAGCTTCAGGGACCAATCCACTATAATACTGGAGTATTGACTGGTATAGGGCAATCACTACAACAGTTACCAGCATCAGCTACTGCATCTGTACACTTAAAATAAATAAACAATAATAATTATTATTATCTTTCTCGGTAATGCTAATCCAGACAGATGTAGCTTCAATTTTTACATTTTAGAAATGTTTATGTATCATTAGTATTGACACTGCATTGCCATTGGAAGATACGTATGTAAAAGCTAATGGGCCAACAATTGCCATATTGCTGCATCCCAAAACAGAAAAACAGTCAGTCAGCCAGTTCGGCTGAAATCGGAAATGGAATCAGCCTCAAAAATTCACAATCGGTTCTCTCATAGTTACCTATAGTTTTATGCAAAAGTTTGTGAACCAGAGAAAACCATCTTAACATCTTAACATATCCTCTATACCACACGTTCCTAACCCTGGAGTCCTGGAGTACACCCTGTGCTGCTTTTAGGGCTTCTGTTCCTGTTGTATAACACCCACTTCAGCTCACAAAGGGCTTGCTGCTTAGTTGGATTAGTTTAGCTAAAAGTAGCAAAAACACTAAACTGTGCAGAACTGGGTACTCCAGGACCACAGTTGGGAACCCCTGAAGAGCTGGAAGAGTTGAAGAGCCTGATGGCTCCTGGAGATCCTTTGTCCCGAGAGCCATCAGGCTATTCGGCTCTTCCCAGTGGGGCCGGAAGAGGGAAAAGGACAGATGAGGACTGAACCTCATGTTAAATCAGAGGTTTATGTATTTGCACTGTTACACTTTACTGTATATCCTGTACATCTGCACTCCTGGACACTCTAGACACTTTACCTAAATACCAATGCGTGCACATGTTTATTATATTCATTCAGTCATTATCTGCTGATATCTGTGCCCGCTGCACATTTATTATTATTACTGCACTGCCTTTTTATCTCTGCAAGTTTTACATATTTTCTACAGGTCTATATTTTTTGTAGTTAGACTTTCTTGTATATATTTCTTGCCTCGCTGTAAAGTGCGATATATTTATGCATAGTGAACTGCACTATTTTATTAGTTATTAATTAGTTAATAATATCGCTGAGCCGGTACCTATTAAGTATCCGTCTGTCTGTCTGTCTGTCTCTCTCTACAGGGAGCAAAGTTGAACAAGGTGAATTCTAATTATTCAGGGTGAAGCATATATACTGTGCTTTAACTTCTGCACAGGGCAGATTTGTCTTCTATTCTTTTCTGATATGTGACACTCAGTCTGCTATTAGTAATTATTCTTTAAGAGCCATTAACTGTAGACAAGATGGATTATTTTTAATCAACTACTGTTATATATTAGAAACTGATTAATCAAGCACTTATTTACAGGAGTATTGACCTCTAGTACATGTGGATTAGCCACAGCAGTGTTGCTGGGGTTTCTACTCAATGTCCACTCTACTAGACCCTCCTATCTTGCTAACACAGTATGCAGAGACACAGATGGACTACAGTCTGTAACTGTAGAACTACAAAGTGTTTCTATATGAGAAGTGGAGCTACAAGGAAATACAAGGAGGCGTATAATAAAGTGGTTGGTGGGTGTATGACCACTAATAATATATATGTATGTATATATGCTGAATATTGTTCTGCTTATATTATTATTATATTATTCTGCTGTTTAAATATCAGGGCTTTCTATTTCTCTGGTCTCATTCCCAACACGGTTCATTATCATCTGTGAAGTATCCGTGTTGGGTTTCTTGTCCATCATCGCTGATATCCAATTCCACTGTCCTACTGTGTTCCACTAGTATTACTACGGTACCTTCCATTCACTCTCCGGCAGGTCCCTGCTCTGCCACAGCTCGACCTCAGCATCAGAAAGGCCCAGCTCTCTCAGGCTGGCTAGCTCCTTTTCTCCATCCTGCAGTGCCTGGAACTGGGCCAGGCTGCGCACCCCTGCTGCTTGCTCACCGAAGGGCTTGTACAAGGCAGCTGGGGCGAAGCATTTCTTCTTGGCCACACAACTGCAGGAACAAGAGAAGGATTGCTTTGAAGTCTACGTCCAGCGACAGCCATTAGTCATGATTACATGTACGCGCTGAGCAAGTCCTTTACCACTATATGTAATTTGTTTAAGCGCGATTTAAAATTCACACACAGAGAGCAAAGCCATAAACAAGCAGAACAGCTCCCACTGATCCAGCTGCTCCAGCTTGCTCCAAATGTCAGTAAACACTTCTAATTCTAGACCTTCGGAATGTAATAAAATCCTGCTATCTGCAAATGTCGGTAAACAACTTCTGACTGGGCGCGCTGTGAACATGCCTCCTAATACAATCTTAGCAAGTGAGGGATAGGAATGTCAGAGTTACCGATCTATATTGACAGCTGTATCAAGCTGTTGGAGGAGCAGGCTGTGGAGCTGCCGTTGTCCCTCTGTCTCCTGCTCCTCAGGAACTGGACCTTCATCACACACCTGGCGAGTGACCCTGCAGAAGAGACATCATCATTAGGATTCTGATGTGTGCATGTGGTTCATACTTGGGAAATAAATCAATGGTCACAGAACAACTTCTATGGACATATTTAGGGAATTATTCAGTGCATGATGATTCTCCAATATAATCACAACAATTTGATCCAAAAGAATGAATCAAGAAAAAACTAATTAATACACACAGTCAACTACATATATTAATAACAACTCAATAAATACAGAATAATATATATATATATATATATATATATATATATATATATATATATATATATTTTTTTTTTTTTTTTTTTTTTTTTTTTTTTTACCAAAACAGTGAACATACAAGCATGTTTTTTTTACACAATAAAACTCATTTAGAAAATTCCAACTGGGCAAACATTTTATTAAAACATTCATTTTGGGTTAACAGAATTATTATTAAGGATGCACCATTTATTTCCACGCAATCAGCAAGTGACCAATGTATTATCCCATTTTGGCAAATAACACGAGGCAGGGTTACTAGTGCTTTATTTGAATGCCCCATGTTATACCAATAGTACCAGTCAAAATGGCTACTCGTAGTACGTTCTCCTTATATTTATTCCAATGCTTCACTTTACAATATAAGGAAGACATCAAACTATAAAATAGCATTCATGGAATTATGCGGTCCACCTTAAAAACCTCCAGAGGGGAACTTCACCGGAGGATAAAGCAGCCTTCTTAACCTGCAGTGGAGGCTGATATAACAAGATGTTTTTCTAAGCAGTTTTGGACCAATTTTATTAATCTGTCCCTCATGAATATTCACTACACTGAAACTAGAGCTTTTAAACTGCACACAAAAGGAAATAAAAGTTTTTTGTGCAACTAAATATATATTAGAGGTGTAGATATGGCGGAAAAACAATAATGTGATTCATCAGAAGTATATGTGGCATATGTGCCATCTCATCAGTTGGAACTGTTATGTCTAGAGTCTGAAGATAACCAAACACACCCATTCAGTTGGGTGTGTCTAAACTTTTGACTGGCGCAGTGTCACATGTCACAATACCTGAAGACATTTTCATAACATATATATATATACACACATACACACACGCACACACGCACACACACACACACACACACACACACACATATATATACACTGACTAACTAAAACAGACAAATTTTTGAATGCCAACATTTTTGAATATGCAACCAGAAATCTGATTAACTTTTTTTTTAGCAAGTAGCAAAATACAAAATTAGAAAGCTGTGCTTTGCATTGTCCTGATATAAGGCTAGACATTAGCTAATATTAAACCCATGCTAACACAATAAACAGTCCCAATACAAAATAACATACAATAAAATACAATAAAATCTGTATAAAACTTAAAAAAAAAAACTTAAATTCTAGCTAATTAATTAATAATAGCTCATTTATACATGGTAAATTAAAATAGCTCATTTTAAAGCTGACTGAATTGTGAAGGAGAAACATCAGGATCAGTTTCAAGGTTTACAGAAGTACCTTGGTATCGGAAATTAAAGTGATACCGTGGCATCTCTGATCATACCATTTCAAAATCTATGTAACTGAACGCCTTTTTCTAAGTGTATTATTACTCCCTTATTAAAGAGGAAACCCATCGATACCTAAAGACTAACATCCTAAAGAACTAACCGACTAATAGACCCTCAACAATGGAAATAAAATCTGCTTCTCACCCAAAACTAGGGGTGCAGAAGATACAGTACTCAGTCTCTGTGGTGGTCCGATACTGGCCAAAACCACTGAACTGAATATCACAAGGGGAAAAACACAGTACAATCTGATATGATGCATTAGTCTAAACTATGATGTAACTGTTTAACTAAACTTACGCACATTACATTACTGTTTAAATGTGATGTTTGATGGTGCTGGACAATAACATAAAATGTTATTCTAAATTTTTATGTTTAACAAGTTTGAATAAACATTAACAGTCTTGTTGTGGGCTCTATGTATTCATTTGAGCATGATGTTACATAGACAGCTCGTTACGCAAAGTGCATCCAGACTGTATTAGCAGCTTAGCTGTTCAACAGAGAGGAAAAGACAGTGCTGGGTTGGTATCAGTATCGGGGATCCTCAAGGCTGCGGTATCAGTATCGATACTGAACATGGAAAAGTGGTATCGTGCCACCCCTACTGAAAACAGCTCTTCGTTTTTTTAGGAGTAGCCATACTTGTACTGCCATTCAAGCACTTCCCAGCCTGTCTCTTTTATAGTTTGATAAATTTTTCAAGAATTACTTGATGACAGGAGATAATCGCCGTATTTCAGAAAAATGGGAGTGGACCGTGACGCATACGCCTCACCTGTTTTCATGGTACTCACACACCCACTGACTAACTGAAGGTCTGAATGCCATACAAGTCATGCAGACTCTGTCCTGACATGCTAATTTTAAAAGCCAAGTTCATACATATCAACCATCCAGAAAGCACTGCTGTCATGCCTGTACACTAATATGTGCTTATGTCATGTTTTGAGCTGAAGTAAGCACCCTCAACCGGCCATGTGATTTTAATAGCTGAATTATTACATACTTCACATTTATGACTCCATAACCTTGGAGAAACAACTCATGGAGTTTCCAGTAATGTCACAATACTGTATCTCCTCTCACAGGTAAGCTGGGGCCATATTGTGAATTGTAATAAACATTATCAAGTAACTCAACCAGGTTTAAGTTGTCGCAGAGGAGAGGGTCAGTCAAATCAACTGACAGGAAAAATCAGCACTGTTATCTGGCAAAATCAGCATCAGCCCTCTGGACAATATCAGCACCTCTCTTCTGGACAAGCTTATCCATTTCACTTTCAGTCAGAGAGTTTTGGTTCCATTTCCAACTCCCCAGCATACACAGGGAATGGCTCAATAAGGGTAAAGATGCCATAGGGTTATGAACCATGATATGAACAATGATATGAACCATAGGGAACACTTATCTACTATATGGCAATATTATAATATTAATCATTGTAAATTAATAATAATAAATTACATGTAAAACACATTACACTGCTTCTCAACACGTCCCAACTGCATTATTCAATACAAAGAGATCATAATTAGTCTTGCTTAGTTTTACTGAATACACAAAATGTGAAACTACTTCGTCTTTTCCAACGTACCAGATAAAAAGTATATAAAAATGGCCAAAAGCTTCAGAACACGACCATAAAACAATACAATGAGGCAGCGTACTCATATCCATCTAATGTACAAAGATTCTGCAAGGCAGTGTGTTTTCTGTACAGTTTTCAACCACGCTAAATAACTCTGGTTACATATCTTAGGTTTCATGTTACATGATGCCATAAAAGAAGTCCTTTGGGTTCCCTAAAGAGTTAATTCATAACTGACATGTGTGAGCATCTCCACATATTGTCGAGATTTAAAACCATTTTTTCCCTAGAACAGTATAGTCATGTGCAAGTTTGGGCGGCTGATAAAATTTCATAAAAACGTTTTGCTGAGATGATGTATGATGTAGCACATTGCAAATATATATATTTTAAATTATTATTTAACTTTATTACAGTTTATTTGTAATTTTTTAATAACCCTTTTTATTTTTACTTATTGAATATGTTGTCTTTAAATTTCCTTAAGTCAAAGCCTAATCACAAAACTATCCTAAACACTGTGTTACATGCGTCGTAAAACACGAGGCAGCATGTATCTCACCATGTGATAGAATATGTGGTATAGCTTTCAGAGGCATTACATTCTTCGGATGTCTGGTTCCCATCACCACCACTGTGAACATTTCTGACGATTCTGAACAGCTTCTCTAGAACCGAGGATTGTACAGTATAACAAACCACTCTAAATGGCTCATTTGACGTATCAACCGTTTAATGAGGTACAAGTTTTGAATATTTTGTTGGAGTTCCCCTTTAAGCTTTGTCAAGAACCAAAACTTCATCTAAAAGTGGTGGTGATAGAAACCAGACATCCACAAGGTGTAATGCCCAGAAATTCACCACACAGAATTCTACTACACCAAATGAGTCAATACCCTGCCAAAAACATACCTTCAAAAATATGCATTGTGAATGCGGTCAATATGATCAACGACCCTGCACATGCGAACCTGAGTGCTGATACGTTTGTTGATAATGGCAAATCCAGTGCACTGCAGTGCGTTCACCGTTATCAGCATTACACCTGAACACTCAGAGGGCATGTGCAGGTTCACTAGAGGTATTCTACAAAGCAGAATTGTACAGTTAGCCAGATAACTTAAGCCCAAAGGCAAGCCTGTCCAATAGGAAAAGAGCTAATGGGCTTTCCAATTGGACAGCCCTCAATTTTTGTTTCAGTTGTTTGGCTAATTGGGAAATTCTGCTTTGTGGAATATCCCCCTGGTCATATTGGATAGTCAGTAAAAATGCTAATCGGTGGACCTGCTGTCCAGCATAATGGCAGCGTTTCATTCCAGCAACTGAACTTAACCGGGCTAAGAAACCTTGCTTCCTGAGCCCTCCCAACAAGCTGTCCGAAACGGTCAGCATATCTGAGAAGACGCAGATCCCATATAACAAATGAAAATGCTTTCCTTGTAGAACAGAGCTCATCTGTTACTCAAGTAGCACTCCTCTGTCAGCTGTGTCTCAACTGTGCTGCATTACAGGGCGACGCCCGGTAACACACAGCGATTTACATATACAAAAATTAAAATACGCATTATTTTTTTACACCATGTTTATCTACCAACAGATAATATATAACACACTGAACACACGCTGTCACGCATCTCGCTCTTACCGCTTCATGTTTGCCAAAACACATCAACTTCCGCTTTACAACGGAAGTGTTCTTGGCGAAACTAAGGGTTCTGGGAAATGTAGTTCCGGGTAGTTTTTATTCCTAAAATAATTCAGAAATTAGTCAAAGAGCACAGCGTTTGTTACCTGAAGTTGAAGCTCCCATATTTAAATATAGGTGTTTCATACTGTCAGATTATTTTTAATATATATATATATATATATAAAAGACTGTATAAATTCGTAGTATCTGCAAAATCTTTTGATAAGGGTTTCTCTATTTCTTTTTTTCTCCCTCTAGATGTCTGTTTTGCACAATGATGCCCCTTAGAAACACATCTATACAATAACACAACACTTATTTATCTAGGATTCCTAAAGCAAATCTTATAGTGAACCAATACATGTATTATATTCTAGTACAAGATACAAAATCTGTGTCACTATTATTATAAGACAGAACTACACGCATATTATATAAAAAATAATAATGGCATATGTTTAGTATAGATATGATGTTCTTTGTTTATTAAAATATTGCTACAGTTCTGTTTTGAAAGGTTAAACAGAACAATCTATTAATTATACTAGTGGTTTGAACAGTACATATTTGAATTTCAGATAACAATAAATTTAAGCCATTGTGGAAAGGTGTGACCTAGACACGCACCTCTCTTCCCTACCACATCTGCTAAATACCCCTCAGTCAGACACACACTCACAGAATGGTGGCTCTGAATATGCAGAAAGGCCTGCTTTCTGACAATCACAGCTGTTAAATGCATTAGCACCTGTAAGGGCTCTTTTGTTGCACACAGCACTGCTGATGAGGGTGATTCTGTTACTGAAGTCACTTAAACTGAAGACAAATAACACACATCGACTCTCACAATATGATGCCTTAGACCTCAGCTCTCTGATAGGGCTGGGCAACAAATTGCATCGTCCTAAGAATAGCAATTATCACCAAAATGCTTACTTTAGAGCAAAGAGGAAAAAACTCCATTTTTAATGTACATTAATATAAAGGGAATTTGTTGCAAGCAGTTTTGGGGCATTTCTATTTCTCTAACGTAATATGTCATATTCACACAATGTAAATTACAGGTTATATAATGTGTACACACAATGCATTATAATGAGTACTATAAAGTGTATTAAATCCATGATTTAATGTCCATAAAATTGTATTTTATTGATGTGATGTTAATAAAACAGTGGTACATCTGAGAAATAGTATATGCATGTAATTTCTCTGCCATAAAATTAAATAAATTAACAAACAAATAAACAAACAAGCAAGCAAGCATAAGGTGAAATTCATAGGCATTAATTACATGACAGTTCAGAGGTATTAAACTCTTTGAATATTGGATTTCTATCACCCAATATAAAGCAAATCCTTTGCTGATTGCTTTACATGGTTTTGAAATAACAGTTATACATAAAAACAGAATGAAACAGAACCAAACAGTTGCATATGTGTCAGATTTGAATGGCATTATTTAACATAGAATATTCAGGAACCTTGAGTTCATTAAATGTATTAGTGCAAATCATCTGATACCGTAAAACCGCGATATCTTTCAAATACATATCGCGATTCTCGACTGTGTGCTGGGTATCGCTCAGCGCTAGCTCCCAGGTGCAGTAAAGTCGCTGGCAGCCGAGAAAGCGCAAGAACATCCGGTACGTGCTGACGTCAGCAGGTGAGGCAGCAGGGTGCGCTGAGTAAACCGTGCGGGCCAGGAGAAAGAAAACACGAGAGGAGAACAAAAAACATGGCGATGATATTGAAAAGCTGCGAGCAGAGGAAGGCTGAGCTGGCGAGGAGAGTCGGGCTCCGCTGCTGCTGGTTCGAGCAGCTCTGCAGCCTCTGACTGACGGCTCGGAGGGGTGGGGACGCAGGGTGGGGTCAGAGGCAGGGGAGAGGCGGAGGAGAGACGGAGAGCCTGAGAGCCCAACCCTGAACACGGCAACAACACGCACTCACACTGGAAGACGCTTAAGGGGGAGGAAAGAGGATTTTTTGTTTTCGACGCCGGGGACATGATTCGTACGACCCGCTGAGGCGAAGACCTTCACCTTTCCTCCGAAATTAATAACTGATCCGAAAGGTGGAAAACTGCCGTCGACATTACTATTATTGAAACACACCCTGCCCGAGCGACCCCCCCTCCACTCCACCCCCTTTTTTTTTTAACCACCGCACCCGCTTAGCGACCGAGATGCACACGGAGACTCGGAATAAGAAAGTAAGTCCATTTTTATTCACCGTTATTGGCTTGTCAGAGCACCACGGCCAGCTGCTGCTAGTTTCCGGTCCCGGCTAAAAATTCAGCTGTTTCTGTGCTAATGAAATTCTGTCAACAAACCGAACTGACGCTCCTTCCTTCCTTCCTTCCTACCGGGCTTTGCTAACAGCCTATCCGAGTAGCCTAAGCTGTAGCCCGGCGGGGACGCTTGGCAGCTCGTGCAGGCGCGCTCCATGACTGTGCTAGCCGGCTCAGAGCAGCTGCAGCTCGGTGACTGTACACTGACGCTCCCGTTAGCTCCGGTCAGCCTATTCTCTCTTCTCCTCCTCCTCCTCTACTCTCCTCTCTTCACCGTTAGCCCGAACGACTCCTGCGCAAAGTTAGAGAAGGCGGCGAACTCTTAAACGAAGTTTCCTATTCAGGCGACTGTAACGTGTGCTCGTCAGGTCCTCATCCCTTCCTTCTCGAAGCGGGGTTTGAAGTGCTCAGTGCAAGGCAGGAAGGAAATACAGCGAATGCAGCTAGCTAGTAAGACACCATCTTAGTTTCTTAAAGCGACAGAGACCTTATAGGGAGAGAGGAAACGCACAGGTCTGTGCTGCGTGGGGTAGGTACTGCACTTTTGCATCTTTCAGGCCTCTCAGGCGTTTAAACTGCATCACAGGCATAGCTGCTGGCTGCCTTCTCATTTCCTGCTCGCCTCCCTGATGGCATGTGTGTGGGCCCTGTTTAAACTCTGTGAAGGTTTGCAGTCATCCTGCTCACTGAAGTTCCTGCCAGGGTGGTATAGCAAAAGGCCATGACTTATTGATACAAGGTGTTGGAAGTCAAGGCTGCCTGCCTCAGCTCTGGTCATAGGTGTGCAGGGTTTGGCTGAGCATCATAGCCATGCATACCATTTTCATACCTTATGCAATATGACCATATAATGCATTGCAGTTGTGGGCTGTATGGTAGCATTACTATCTCCTGACAAGTTGGTTGCAAAGCCACATTTATCATAACCCACCTTCTATTGTGCAGATCACAATTAAGACAGGGTGGTGTACCTTAACAACCCAAACAGGTATTTTTGTTTTGTCACTGTGCTAACTGCTACACCCTTAGCCTTATTAATATAGGCTGGCTTTGGGGGTGTAATCTATAAGTGGATCCTGAGCGTGCACGCTGGAGAAGAGAGACGCTGCAGCAGGACCTGATTGACATTGGCGGAGCCGGGGAGGTGAGCGCAGTGACATGCTGCCATTGGAGGAACTGGGAGTGCTCCAGCCTGGGCGTGCCCAACAGCTGGCAATCATTAACAACTGTGGACAAACTTTGGTCAAACTAGTTAAACACTCAGCGCCTGTCCGCTGGTCCCAACCCTTGGGTGTTGTCAGGGAGACATGGCGTTGGGGTGGCGTCATGGGTCGAAGTGTCTGCTGGCTGGCCCGGCAGGTTGAAGGCTTGATATCAAGCAGGAGGCTGGGTTAGGTAGTGAGACAGCAAGGGTCTGTCACTGTCCTAGAGTGGTGGCTATTTTTAGGAGGCGGGTGCCATGTCTTGCCTAGAGTACGGTTCTCTCTGGGTGTGACCGAGGTTGTGTTTTTGCAGGGAGGTAATGGAGCAGGCTGAGAGCTGTAGGCCACACCTTACAGCCTCTCTTCTTCTCCCTAACTCTGTTGTTGAGCAGCACACCCCTAACTTATTCTCCGGCTTGATATCAACTGCTTGTCTATGCAATAGAAGAACCACTTAAGTGCCATCTTTAGGTAGGATGGTTCTATCTAGGACCATATGTCAGTACCAGGTAAAAGGCCTCCCATAGATCCAAGCTTAGACGTGTTGACATATGTATCATGTTTGATGGTTTTCCGTCTGGAGTGCTGTCCCACTCAGTACTTTTGCTCAGTGGGGTAGCAGTCGCCTAGACCCAACTAATCTGCTGACGCAGAGATATTTCACCACACAGTTTCCTGACTAAGTACCCTTAGACCTTTACCCCTTCTTACTTGCCTGATTGTTGTAGCCTATTGCTGCCTTTTCAGAGACTGTATGCGCAATAACATTGTGATTGGGTGGGGTGGGGGTGGAGTTGGTGGGAAAGCTTCATGTGTGTCAGGTATTCTCTATATGTGTGAAAGTCGGGCCTGCCTTTTATGATCCAGTAATACCAAGTCATAAAAGATAAAAGGCTTTTCGCACATAGTTGAGTATAAAGCTTCCTTGCCTCGGTGCAAAAGGGCAGACTGGGGTC
This sequence comes from Prochilodus magdalenae, assembly GCA_024036415.1. Classification (NCBI taxonomy): domain Eukaryota; kingdom Metazoa; phylum Chordata; class Actinopteri; order Characiformes; family Prochilodontidae; genus Prochilodus; species Prochilodus magdalenae. Next base: position 25,258 of record JAMWET010001888.1, on the reverse strand, counting down.
AGTTTTTACACCTGCGAATTGTTTGCTGCCTAAGACCACACTAGGTCCTCGGAAGGTGCCTGGACCACAATGGAAATGATGTGGTTCGTTGAAACCGTCTTGTCTGCGACAGTCAAGCAGTCATAAACCATTACAGCCTTGACTCCCCGTGACCCATTTCAGCTGCGTGATTGATGGATGCATGAAGAAAACATGAAGAATGCCATCATAGTTACAGGCGCTCATTGACATCCTCGGAAATCTGTCAGGTCGGAAAAGTGAAAGCTGCTTTTCTGCTGTAGAATCTGAAACGCTGGAGTGCAATTGTTGGCATCCACTGTTCTCCCTATACCAACCAGTGACTCCTGCCTCACCACTCCACTCAAATTTTCACCATCGTAGTTTCTTTCTGAAGTGCTTCCTTCCTCTTTCAACCATCATTCTCACCACGATGGCTTCTCTAAATTCACCGTGCAGTCCTCAGTGCACTCTCGGTCTTAATAACCTGACACGGCGCTGTCTAGACTGGGCAGGGAAAGAAACAGCTTTGTGGTTGGGTTCTTGGTGCCCTGTCCTTCAAGAGACCCCTGCAAATAGCCTAAGCTGTGAAATTTTTTCAAGTAGGGCTGCCCAGTATATTGCTTGGTAATCAGTATTTGGTCTTATATCAGCCATGCTGATATTGCATACCGCTGATGCCCAAAAACAAAAACACGTCCCTTCATTTTTACTTTTATGCAACACCGCAGCTGCTGTTTACATTGTGTGAAAATATTATGATGATTGAACCAACAAGAAGGCCCAAAGCTGCTTGGGAAAACTTCTGGTTCTATTGACTTACATTCCAACTGAATAAGGTTTTTGCCCGTTACTGTAAAGATACCTTTTTGGAGACACTTGTTTTTCTTCGGACAGCGACGACACGGAGATGATGCAATAATGCAAATGAGTCCTCTAACAGCTCACTAAATTTTGACCGTCCTGTCTAACCAAAGGCCAGAGTACACAGATGGGGCAAACACCAACATTAGTTTGGTGTGCCATACCCATGTTTGATTGTCTCTGGAACATTCTCTTCCTTTACACTCAGTCTCATTATACTTTGGATTATTCTAAGGACAGCAGCCAGCTTTACAGTGCTCGTTTGTGTTTGTCTCGTTGGCCTTTACTCTGGCCTTTAAACTTTCCAGCTGTTTATTATGGGTTTATGAATCAAGGAATTTACGAGATCCATCAAAGATTATCAAAAGTAATGAAGGCCAGCCTTAAACCATATCACATCGAGCTGGTTTGTAATCAAATGGAATGTTATATTGTAGCCACAAATGTGACTATATGATATTTTGTGCATGTTCTGAGAGAGGAACAGTTTATCCCAACTGTTGGTTGTTCTATGATCAGATTAGTATCAAGTGAGAGTCATGTATGTATGACATGTACCAGACTGGTAACAAGCATTACACTAAGGAAAGGTACAATAAGCTTCAATACACAGAATAAATAGTAAGACTATGAATAATAAAGAGCCAGGAAAGGAGCTGAGGAGAGATATGAATGTCTGTGCTTATGTGTATGGATATATACATAAGTACAGATGACACTCATCATCAAAGAGTAGCTGCACCCAGAAGGACTCAACCGACAGGAATGAAACTTGGTGGGAAGGTTTGACATCATGAGACATGCGAATGATTCAGGTTTCGTGCTTGGCTGTGCATGTGATGTATGCAAGGACGGGCCTTATTGCCTTACCTGATGACCCAACAGTTTTGATTGTGGACATTCAGCGAGCAGAGATGCCCTCCATTAATCCGTTTTGGCGACTACCCTTAACACCACGCCAACGCCATAAAAGACTGAAATGGTGTCGTGGTAGACTGTCATGGAGTGACCCCGGATGGCTGCGGGTCATCTTCAGTGATAAGTCCCCCTTTTGTCTTGATGGAGATGACCAGTGAATCAAGCACCAAGATGAATAGCTTGTTGTCATGCATCACAAGTCCAGAGGGCCTGGTGTCACTCCCCCGCGACCCCTGCCGCAAAATCTGTAGGAACTGCGTGAGATTATTTATGATGCATGGGATGGATTATCACAGGACACCATTAGGAACCTCATCGACTACATGCCGAGGTGTCAGCCATGTTTTAAGCTCTGTAGGGTCCTTATTAGGAAAGTGCATAGGCACTATAATGACTGATGAACAGCAAAAATCCTTGACTGGTTTGAAATGTTGCCAATATCGAAAGGTCTGACGAAACAGCCGTAAGTGCTCTGTGATTGTGCGCTGGCGCGTGAAGCCTCCGTTATTAACCACTAATGATAACAATTCTGTTTTTTTGCCCTGTCCCAGCCCTCAGGTGCACAAGACTACACATGTGTTCCTGTATGTGGGCGAGCTGCCGAAAGTTGCAGGCGTCCTCAACGTTCAGCTTTTGTTTAATAACCAGCTCCCGTTTTGGAGTAAACACACATCGCTCGCTGTAGAAAGTGCAAACCCATGCAGGGCTTGGAGCGGAGCAGAGACGGTGGAATCTGCAAAAATAAGCTGCGCTGAAACTGAAACTGAAATTTTTTGTTCGTGTTTGAAAGATGAATGCGCAGATGTTTGCCGCCAAATGGTGTTTATATAGCAGTCACTTCAAATCACACGTTAGAGCACTCCGTCGGATCGGGCTTTTTGCGGTAAACTTTGGTAACAGTGCTTTATATGTCATTTTAACTTGACAGTGTCTCTACGTAGGGCCTGTGGGCTCCTCACAGTGAAGAGTGGCGGAAGGCGGAAGCGATGAACATGCAGGAGATATGATCAAGGGCTGAAGCGTTTACTTTGTAGGAGCTGGCTGAGGAGGGGTGTGTGTGTGTGTGTGTGTGTGTGTGTGTGTGTACCCATCTTGGGTTTTCTTTCCCGAAAGCAGGCTGCACGCTGCAGGAAGTATGTGACGGGGTTAAAGGAGCTTTTGCTGTGTTGTGTGGTTTAAAGGAAGTGTGTACCCCCCCACTGCCTTTCCCTGGTGTTGGAATGGGTGTGGATGGGTCTTGATGGGTGGGGGCTGTAGAACTGAAAGACTGTGTGTGTGTGTGTGTGTGTGTGTGTGTGTGTGTGTGTGTGTGTGTGTGTGTACGTACTGGGGTTGGTGTGGGGGGTATGGTGCTGTGAGGATATTGTCCATGTCTCCCCAGATTAGAGGCGATGTGACAGAATGACCCCCTACCAATGCAGCACAATCATTAACCAGGGAAAGAATCTCGTCCCCATAGCAACCCCTGCAGTTCTGCCAAACTGGCTGCAATGGAAAAAAAGGGAGCGGAGGTGGAGGGGGGTGGGGTGCTCAGGGGTGGAGGGGGTGTGGGGTGTTCAGGGGTGGAGAGGGTGTGTCTGAATGTGTGTGTGTGCGCGCATGCGCAGCTATTGACGTTGGACGCTGCTACAGCAGCGCACAGCTGAGTTTTTGAGGCCAGGGGAGTTTCTAATTTGGAGACAAATGCAGTTTGTGTGGCCCTTTCAGGTTTTTTTCACTAAGGCTTTAAGGATGGGGGTGTACACGCTAATAATAATAATGCTGGCCCAATACAGCCAGCTCACAGCTTGTGCTGCCGGATCAGGACCGTTCAGTGTGTTCTCAAGGTGTTCTGAACTAGTGAGGAAAGTGATGTATGTTTTGTATCCTTGTTGTTGCGCAATCTGCAGTGACACTAGAGCTGGGAGGAGTGTAGCGCAAGACCTGATCATGGTACGCTGTCACTGGAAAAGCAAAATAAGAACCTAAAGTTTGAAGAACCTTCACATGAGGGGTTTTTCTGTTGATTCGAGGAAATGGAAAAATTTGGCCGGAAAGGAAATCGACACACTGGTCCAATCGAAACCAGGTATCTTCAAAATGGCAACTTTACAGGAGAGGGCAAAAACCTGAATTCATTTGAATGTAAGTCAATGGAACCAGACTTCTTTCCAAGCAGTTTTGGGCCATTTCTGTTGGTCCATTCATCATGAAATTTTCACATGGTGTAAACAGCAGCTGCTGTGTTCAAATGATACATAAAAGTTATAATCGAGTTTTTCTTTGGACAGTGACTTTATATGAGACTGTAATATTAAAGTCTCTGCAGTTTGTAGGCTGCACATTCAATGTTCACAACAACAGAGAACAGTTGGTTATCCAAGGCAAAGACATCCATAAATATTATATGTGCTACTTAGCGCTTTTGGTGTTTGTGAAATTTGTGCATCATTTCAGAAACTGAGGCTACAGATAACGCCAGCATGTGTGCAGGGACTTTCCTGTCTGCCTTAGTTTGGTTGTATTCTGTATAGTGTGTGGAATGTTGTGTTGTAAGTGGTGTCAGATACGTGGTTGAGAAGGTCTAGGGTCTATAATCTCGTCTTCATACTCTATGTGAACAGTGATCGCAGGTTGTCGGATGACTCTTGAAGAAACCATTAAATACACAGTTGAGTCACATTATTATGACCCACCTTTGACAGTGCAACTCATGAAGGAAGTCATGTTTTTTGGCATTCTTTGAGCCGGTGTGGAAGGCACTCCACTGATTTGGGTATGAGTCCATCCTTGCAGATTACGTACACCCATACATTGGTGGTGGTGATTGTCTTTCCTGGGGCGGAAGGGGTCTTCCAGCAAGACCGTTCAACATGACCCAGACTTCCAAATACTACCCTGGCCCCCTAATTCCATAGACCTGAACCCAGTTGAGCATCCGTGAGACCACCTTAATCGTTGTGTTCGTTTTATGGATTCTACCCCCAGTACACACCAGCAGCTGTGGGATGCACTACAGTCAGCATGGCTCCAGATACCTGTGACAGCCTACCAGGACTGTACTGTGAGTCACTCCCAGCCCATCTACCTGCTGTCCATGCTGCACATAGCAGTCACTGTGGATGTTAGCTGGTGGTCATAATAAAGTGACATGACTGTGTAGGTCCACACAGCCGACCACTCCAGGAGAGCAAAAGGGATCTGTTCACTGATCGTTCACACAAAAAAATTTCAAAATTTTTGAACAGTTTGTTGTAATTTATGGGGAAATTCCACACGTTTTCTACATTTCTGCATAAGGCAGTGGATAAGCTCACGGACAGGTGACAAATGGCATATTACAATTCTTGGACATGTCCATGATGCACAATATTTTGTATTGCTAGTAAAATCACAATGTGCGATCCTTAAAAACTGGCCATTAAAAAGTTCTGGCGACAGTGAACTCTCCATACAGCACTGCACCTAATGAAATTAAACAGGACTTCCATATCCACTCA
>JAMWET010001888.1:10000-17500 GCA_024036415.1 Prochilodus magdalenae | reverse complement strand
GCTGATATCAGAATTAAGGCCTGGTATGAAGTGTGACATCGAGGGATGTAAGAGTACAGCATGCCGTATAGTGTCACATTGTAATGGACTGTATTGGGATGTAGTTTGATGGGAGCTTGTGGCTGATATGATAGAACTGGATACTGTATGGATTGCATTAACTTGCAATGGGTAGACTGCAGAGGCAAACCCTTCCTAAGGGGACATAATTTACATTTGAATAAAACGAATAAATTACAATATATGTTTTACAATACTGAGCATGTCTCCAAATGGCAGTAATGTAATATGGTATTGTGAATATCATGTAATGTGGGGCCTTTGGTGATATTCGCCCCTAGCATTAGCCAATTTACAGTCGATGTGAATCAGAAATCAGAGCACCTTTTTCCTCTGCATTGTTCACCGGGCAACAGATAAGTCCCCTGTGACCGACACGTACCTAATAGCGTGCAATACCATAAACACTAGTGATTGGATTTGGCATGGACTAGACTTTCTGGATGTAGGCTACATCAATGTTCAGGCACTCTTGCATCAACCATTGTGCACTTTGGCACAGATTTGGTGGATGCCTTCCCTGGCTCACTTTTGAGAAGAATTTCCTGTAGACTGGGATTTTAGCCACTGCTGGTAGAACCGTATGGCTGTATGCTTCCATGGGCCTGCAGATTCAGCTACTTCCTTCACACCATGGTCTTTGGTACACCCACATGCAGTCGCTCCTTTCAGCCAATCATTAACATCTGCTTTGGAGCCATTTTCCGCACACGGAAGGAGACAATCACTGCACTGCAGCACCTCTTCTCAATCTATTAATCCCATCACTCAACCCACAGGTATCCATAGTCCCATCATTCTTGTGCAATGCCATCAGCAGGAGCCTGACGTTACTACCACCTTAAACACGCAAGGTGACAAGTTTTTATTTTTTTGTCCAGTGAGCTTATATTAAATTAAAACAGGCTGCTTGAGATCTAAATTTGTCCATCAGGATTTGATTGGATGGTGAAAATCAAGCATGAAACCCCCCTTTTTAATATTTAATATGTAATTATTTTACTTTTTATTTTCTTCTCTCGCATATCCTGCACTTACAGAGGAAAAGCAAGAGAAAAAGGGTTTCAGGAAAATGGTATTCAGGTTAAATAAACCCTGTAGGAGTGTAATTACCTAATGTTTAAGCAAGAGATGGACTGCATGTGTGCTTGTGTGTGTGTGTCCACATCTCTCCTCCACCAGCTGACCCCCCCTTACAGCCTCGCAGTGCGCCAGAAAACAGCACAAATACTGCCAAATATTTGAACTACCTCACTCCTGTTAACATGAACACGGGTTTTCGGCATAAACAAGCTGGAATAACTCTAAGTGATTATTTCACAACCCACAAACCAAAAAAACTGAAGAGAGGAGCAGAGAGGAGGTCTTCTGCTGACATAGCATGCTTGTGAGCGGAGCTGATGATGGGTGTTCTAGCTCGATGATTGGTCAGGTTAATGGAGGGGAAGGGAGAACATGCTAATATATTATTGGTTCAGTGACGCAACCAAACGTCAGACAGTGTTAAGAGGTGGGCAGAAATCACTACACTTGGCTCAAGAGAGTACAGAAAACCGACAGGTTGGTCTTTTGAATTATGGCACAGTGGATTGTTGCTAATGCGACCAAGAACATGAACCTACAAAGGAAACAGGTCTGGTTTGATTTCAGGTTGATTGTAATAATGCAGGAGTCACGACCATTAGAGGCCAGTCTAAGTCGAAACTGAGGCCTGGGCACATCACGTCTACATGAAGTCTTGGTATTTGGCTCAAATAAACAAACTCACCATTGCCTACTAAATTTGTTCTAGTACCAAGTCGATATACTCTATATAGTCTCTCAATAAGTCAAAGTAGGAAATATGCAAAAAAACCATTTATTTATATTTCACTCTGATTTTCCATAATCATCTTCACAGATCTCTGGAGACACGAGGACCTTCACTGGTCCTTATTGACAGTAGACCATATAGCTGTATTAACCCAAGTTCAGAAGTCACCAAACACACCTCCAGTTTTATTATTACATGAAGACACTGTGATAATAAACCTGACCTGCCTTCTGGTAATTAGATTTTCAATATTTTAGATTCTATGATTTGATTTCATTCTGTAGACTCAACCCAGACTGGTAAAAACTAGAATTTGAAGTAGCTTTAGAGAAAAGGCCTGATCATTAGAACATGGGTGCATGCACTGGGTAAGCCCCCCCTTACCAACTAGGACAAATGTACCTGGATTCCTAACTGCGCCTAAACCCATGTACTGCAGGACTGTACATACAGCACACCAGTCATTAGTATAGCTTCTGATATAGTATGTAGTATGGTACTATGCACTTTTGAACGCAGTCCTAGGAAAAAAAGGGAAGTGATAGAGTGGACGCAGTGGGCTTGTTGGTAATGACGTATCTAGAACCTGCATTTCCATTAGACGATAACACTGTATTGAAATTGTTTCACATGTTTTGTTTACCAGGCTGCCGTACTGTCCAAGCATTGAACTGTGTCACCGTAATGTGCAACGCTACTCTCACCAGCCCCTCATAAGCCGGTTTGTCCTGTGTTTGAATTAGGGTTCCATGTTAATGGGTTATTCCATTTATATACCCTCGCGTATGCATTCTGTCACCTGCCGGGCCGGGCGAGTGCTGTGCGAACATCCTGGTGGACATTGTCTCTACGCTGGCCGCCGCGAGTAGAGGTCACGACTCCAGCTCACACCCTGCTAAAGAGGAAGGGTGGAGTCGCTAGAGACGAAGCCTCGCCTTAGTGGTGTATTCATGCATGCTGTTTGGAGAGAGAGAGAGAGAGAGAGTGTGAGCGAGAGCCTTCGCTAGCGTATCAAAGGAGAGATCAGAGGGAGATCTGTGGCCGCAGACAATCAAAGGGGGCTGCGGTATCAAAACTGGCGAGAGCCCAGTGTTCTAAACTCTAGGTGTAGAGATGGAGAACAGCAGAGTCGCTTCAAAGGCAGGTCCAGAGGGAACGTAATGTGGAGACACAGACAGAGATCAGCTATGTGCACCCATGGGCATTTCTGGGGGCACTTCGAGTGGAGACAAACACACACTAAAGTACAGCATCAAGTCATAGCAGCCTTATTGACAGAGAGATGAGCGCAGAATAGAATTACACAGTTTGTTTATTTCTATAATCTGTTGACTGTTATTTGCTTAATGGGCCAATTAAAGCCTCACGCGTTCTCTGGTTTCCTCTCCATCACAGCACCACCATGGTTCAGAGTTCTTCCTGTCTGACGAGCGTTTTTTTTTTTACTTGTGCAGCCAGTCAACAGAAGCTGTAGCGCCCTCTGCACTTCCTGTTGTGTACTGCAGTTTAGTGGGATGAGAGCTGATTTCATATCAGTCATTGGATCAGCCAAAATAGGGGTAGAATGACACTCATATCATGTAATTTGATTCCTGATACTGGGTCTGCTATTCAGAATTCTTGAGATATTTTAAACGATATTTGAATTGATGGAAAATTATGACTATGATCATGTTATTGGACAAGTTCCTAATGACGCTAGAGCTTCGAGACATTGATGGTGGTCTCATCTCATCTTCTTATACCAGCTAGTACAGTTGCGGTTGTGGTAGGGAAAGCAGACAAGCCCAGATGGCCCTGCCCACCTTAACTTCCTCCAGCTCATTTTGGGGAATCCCAAGCCATTCCCAGACCAGCCTGGAGTTACAATAGCTCCAGCAGTTCCTTTGACAACCTCTGGGTTTCATGCCTGGTACACCTCCAAGGGGTGCTGGTGATCTTTAAGCATTGGTGCTTAACCATTTGCGTTAGATGGCATGATTGACAGTATGACCATTATTCATGATGCCCCATGTTACACCAGTAATGACTTGTGTACTATATAAAAAACCTGAATGTTGTACACTAGCCTGCACAATAACACAACATTGTGATTTTATGATACACCTCCATACACTTCTAATACACCTTTACTACACACCGGTTTGGTTTTGCAGTGGGCCTTATTAGTTTAATGGCTAAATAATTAGCTTAGTAAATCTAATATTCTGAGCTGCCAAAAATGGCACAGTAATGTGTATTAATGGTAGGTGTAAATTGGTTCTACAGTGCCTTTGTTTTTAAATTAAGGCCACATGAACCTTTCCCCCCATAATTGATGTTGCTAACGACTGATTAACTTCGGGGCGACCCGTGAAAACATATGAAAATGAACTCAAGGAGAGATCCAGGACATTGTAGTAGCCCAAAGAGGCCGTACTCTGTATACTGTTCCCCACAGGAGGATGAAGTTAGGGGATGGCCTTGCATGTAGGGATACTAAAAGAGTGCACGCAAGGGAGAGGTGTTCGGGTCCTTGTACGTTTAAGGGAGTAATGCAGAAATCCAGAGGGAGAGAAAGTCCTTGCTGTAGAGCTCGCTCCCTCTCTCTCTGTGTCACCCCTCTGCCTACTCATCCCCCTCTTTTCCTCCCTCCCTCTCTCACATGCACCACACAGCTGTGACCTTACATGTGTATTCTCTCTCTCTCTCTCTCTCTCTCTCTCTCTCTCTCTCTCTCTCTCTCTCTCTCTCTCTCTCTCTCTCTCTCTCTCTCTCTCTCTCTCTCTCTCTCTCTCTCTCTCTCTCTCTCTCTCTCTCTCTCTCGTTCCCTTGGACCACTGCGTTGGCCACATAGAGGGACGCAGAGACGGCGCTGACTGGTACACAGAACAAGATGTGCCCCAGGGCCTAACAGGCTGCATTAAAATTACACTGCCCTGATATATTTAAACAACACGAGCGCATATGCACACATATGCACCCACACCCCCAAAACCCCACCATCAGGGAGACCGTTCGCTTTACTTTAGACTCAGTATTAACAGTAAACGGGCACTATGCTTCACAGTCACGCTACGCTGCAAGAGAAATTTCCCTTTTTATCAGTGGTCCCAATTCCCTCTGCACCATATTTGGTTGTGCACCGTATTAGAGGGCCAGCGCTGCAGAAAGCAATGACAAAAATAAGTTTACTTGTCAGTCAGTTGCATCATGGAGGTCAGTTCGCATTTTGCTCATGAGGTTTTGCATGCAACGGTAAAGTTGTGAGGGAGCTTCTGTGTATGTACATAGAGCTTATGTACTGAAAATGGACTTACAGGGGATATAAATGTTTATGCGAATGATTCTATGCATGTGACGTAACCAAGGACGGGCCTTATCGCTGTACCTGACTGACCCAACAGCCATAATTGCAGACATTCAGTGAGCAGTGATGCCCTCCATGAGTCGTCCCGTTAGTATCACCATTGCCACCATTGGCAGATGACTGCACAACGCGGGACTACATGCACGCAGACAGTTGCGACTACTGGCCTTAACACCACGTCAGTGTCGCCAAAGACTATAATGGTATTGTGCCATTCTGCCATGGAGTGACTCAGAATCCATGTGGAGGCACCGTGGTCCGTGCCAAGATGAATTGTTTGATATCACATGTCTAGAAGGCCTGGTGTCACTATACCTCCACCCCTACCAGAAAATCTGCCAAAACTGTGTGGGAATATTCAGACTACATGGGCTGGATTATCAGAGGACACCATTAGGAACCTCTACAACTCCATGATGAGACGTCTGGTGTGTTGCGTAGGCGGACTTTGCGGCCCGACGCCACACTGAGAGACGTGTGTGTAGCTGTATACATATCGCCCATATCAGTCTACATTTATCATAATTTATTGTTCCTGGTAACCTTTGTCTTCCTTCTCAATAGCATAGCAATCCCACACTTCCTTCTGGGTGCAGCTATTCGTTTAGCTGATTGGTATATTTGGTCACCCAGGACAAGTCTGACACAGAACAACATGTTTTAGCTCTGTAAATTCATTTCCATGTTGGACAGCCTGTGCTGTGGACTGCTGGGGGCGAACCATGAATCCACTGTTTGTTTGCGGTGCACATTTGTCAGTGTATGCTGGGTCTCCTTGTTGCCCTCTGTGATTGCCCCAGCACCCCCACCCTGTTTTCCACTGGCATTGACTTTGGGAGGAGCTACATTGTTGACCCCTGTCTTACCCTGCCATGCCCCTTGTCGCTTATACTCTCCCTGTCACAATCCCTCCCACCTCCATGCACCTCCATCCATCCCACCATCCATGACAGGGGGTGGGGTCTCTGTGAGGGGCAGCTCTGGAATTTGGGTAAAGGTCTGACTTGTGTACTCAGAGACGTTTTGGAAACTCGGTATGGTGGGAGGCGAAGAAGTCCCCCTTCTCCCCACTTCTCCAAAGCTGCCCCACACAGCTCTGAAAGCAGCCCAGCCCTGGCCCATTGGCTTCTACCCCCAGTGTGTATATGTGTGTGTGGTGGGGTGGGGAGAGGGGTGTGGGTCCACTCGGGGCCCGAGCCGGGGTAAAGCACACTTGGCAGCTCAGGTTACTTGATTGTGCAATGTGCTGCTTTGAACGCACACATGCAGTGCCCTTCGGAGTTGACGCTCTTTCTCTTTCAGGGCCTCATGTGGTACGAGTTTAGCCACTTGGGGTTTCATTAGACCTTATGGACCTTCTGCTTTGAACAAGCGAACCTCAGTAGGCAAAATAACGGTTGTATCGGTAAAGGTGCAGTGGATTTTACAGAAGTGGGAATTTTCGAGATTGGAAAGCCCCTGAAGTTCTTGGGACCAACCCTCGTGGGATAGTACTAGTCATGTGGCATCGGGCGTCTGAGTCCTCCCAGAACATTACAAAGCTGCATTGAATCACCCAAGTCAGCGGTGGTGCGCTGGGCTCCACATCAAGAACCAGAGGGTTCCTGGTTCAGTCCCAGCGTGGGCACCAGGAATGTTGACCTTTTCCTGAAGGGTTGTATATTCAGATGTCCTTATTCTGCCCAAAGACGTTTAACCTGAAGTTGCCCCAGGAGAGGTGGAACCTGGGATTCCTGGCTCATATTCTTCCTAGCAGAAATGACATCTTAGAAACGAGGGATTCAAATCCGGTCCGAGATGAGGTTGAAAAAAACCTTTTCAGTTTGATTGAGTCCTGAGAAATCAGGTCCTGTAAATATTACGCGGGAAGTTGAGGCAAGATTTAAGGCTTGTCAGAAAGCCAGACTTCATGGTGAATTGTACTTGATTGACTGCCCTCAGGTCCATGATGTGTCCATCTGTACCAAACCCAGCCATTTATGAAAGTAGTTATTGTAGCTATTGGTGTGTTATCAAGCTAGCTTGTTATTAGCTACACATGGTTTGGCTATAGCTCAACACGAACAGTTCAGAGTATTACCTTGTGCACACTAGTGACAGACCGACAAGCAACCCGTTGTTTCCAGTGGGTGTATGCGATTTGCAGATGTGATTTAGCAACATGCTGCAAGTGACGATGCCAATGAAATATGACACGGTGAAGCAACATTGTAAACGATTGGCGCCAACAATTTTATCAGACCAATCGTAGACACGGGTTTAACATCCCCAGCTTCTG
>JAMWET010001888.1:0-5000 GCA_024036415.1 Prochilodus magdalenae | reverse complement strand
ATACAGATCAAGCCAGAGCCAGAGGAGGTGGAGTGCACGGTGGTGAGTTTCCTTTTGTATGTGTGCTGGGGGGTTGGGGAGTTGTGGGGGGTGGAAGGAGAAGTGGGTGGAGATAGGATGGGGTGTGGGGGGGTGGAAGATGTGTTGTCGTAGGTCATGAAGAATGGACTGGATCAGCTTTGCTAGGAGGTAGCGTATTTGGTGTTCTTGGTTTTAGACGGAGCAGAGAGACTAAGCTTTTAAAGCTTCTTTAATGACTTCTATGATTCTCTGTTTTGCTCCCACTCCATTAGTGATTAGTATTTCCCAACAGTACCATCAATCAAGGTGGGTGAGGTCTGCGTGAGCGTCTTCCAGTTTGAGCAAAGCCTGCAGCTCCCATCTTTTAGCCACTGCCGGGCACCTCAACACGCTTGAAGGAGAATGCTAATCACTTAGATTTATCATGCAGCCGTGCGGACGCCCAACAGAATGGGCGCATTACTCGCATGAAAGGATGAGGATGTCCCTTTACTGCTTTTATTTTCCAAAGGGAAAATGGCGAGATGTCCTCTCTAATAGCTTCTGCTTACAGTTGTGATGCTTTATAGATGGATTTGTCTTCGGTAACAGTAAACACATGTCCAGCTTTTTGTTCTCTCCTAATACACATACGAGTACCTGACCTCAGGGTATTGATCAATATACCAAACTGAAACCAGGGCTCTTTAAATGTATGTTTGTTCATAGTCGACATGGATGGTGGGTGATATGACCGCAGTCTGAAGAAATGTTCAGGATACTTAACATTTTGCGATGCTTAGTTTTATGGTCATACGGTCACACGGGTCTACCAGCAGTGGCTAAAATCCCAGTCTACAGGGAATTCTCCTCAGAATTGTGCCAGACAACGCATGCTGAAGTGGCTGAACATAATGTGGCCTACATCCAGAAATTTGTTTCATTCAATGTGACAGTCACAGCTGTTGTTTGCTTCTGTGGAGGTATTAGGTACATATCAGTCACAGTCTGAAAAGTATATTGTAGCTTATAGTGACATTGCAGTTACAGTCAAATGGGGTTTTGTTGCTGACCCCTGCGTAAGCTATCTATATATATATATATATCGTCGCTGTCCAACGAAAAACATGTATCTCCATTTTTGTTGATTTTTACTTTTATGCCTCATTTGATCACATGAGCTGCTGTTAACACTGTGTGAAAATTTCATGAAGAATGGATCAACAGAAATGGCCCAAAACTGCTTGGAAAGATGTCTGTTTCCATTGACTTCCATTCAAAATACATGAGGTTTTTGGCCTCTCCTGTAAAGTTGCCATTTTGGAGATACCTGTTTTTCTTTGGACAGCGATGATATATGTATGTATGTGTGTATATATGTATATATATGCGTGTTAGTGACTGTGTGTGTATGTGTATATAGATAGATAGATAGATAGTAGAGGTTTATGTACCATAGAAGCCACAGTTCATAGTATTATCAAATGGTCAAATGGCATGTTACATTGTCTTCCGAAGTTTCCATGATATTCAATATGATGGATGGCATCAAAATACTGTCAATACTATAAATCCAGTGTTTTGCAGTCAGTGAAATCTTGGTGAGTAGGGACCTTTCTAGTGAAATCCAATTGGACAGTGTTTTTAAGTGCTGACGACATTCACAGTAAGCTTAGAAAAAGTATCTATGTCACGATAATGATGAACATTGTTATATCGCCCAGACCTGGTCCCATTTCCATAACAATTACACGTGAGAACAGCTTCCAGTGTGAATCAGTTAGGCCTGATTTGCGTAATAGGGTTAGTGTCAGTGCCGATCACCATGCAGGACACTGCAGGTACTTTGCCGAAGCCCTTACGAAGCTAAATGAGAGTAAAATTAAAATTGAGTTGTGACAGAAGCACCTTTGTGTTGTGCGAAGCCCGTTTTGCGGTCTTCCCAAACTGTGGAAAAAGGAGAGCTGTGCGCTTCAGCAGTATTTTCCACACTCGGAATTCTACTCGAGCATTCGTACTTGGATCCTAAGTGCTCTTTGTCTTCCTCTCTCAATACCTTTCCATTTCTGTCCCTCTCTCTATCTGTTCGTTCCAAGTCTCGGCTAGGCCCTAATAGGATATATCGAGGGAGGCTTCCGTTCTGCAGTAGTCATGGCAACGGGGCTCTGGCGGGAGTTGGAAAGGCTGTGATGTAGGCTGCCCACACCCCTCCTTCCACGCGCACGCACACACTCGCTCACCCGCACACTCCTCACTCTAACCCACCCCCTCACAACACTCCCACTCCCACACCCACACAATACACTCCCTTAGCCATGAGGGACACGCTGAAGACCACATACCTGCAGGGGTACGCACAAGCGCACACACACCACCATCATTACCGTCCGTACTCGTGCACGTGAGCACTGCCAGTACCATACATGCCTAGTGCACACAGTGCTCGGGTGCACATAGGAACGCACTCATCCTGGAGCTAACGGGAGCATTCATGCACAGAAGATGCGCTCCACACCCTTTTCATCCTCCTCGTCATCGTTACACACACACTCACATTTACACATTTACAATTTGAGCTTCTATCCAGCCAGTGCTGGAATGAGAGGCATATAATGCAGTGAATCAGACCTATTTGTCCTTCTTCCAAAGGGTTCCTTTCATCGGAATAGCTGGTAATACCGGCAATCCACTGCAGCTTTCCTCTCTTAATTGGGATGGACTCGATGTAGGTCATCTTTCTGGTATTTGCTTGTGGTGGTAGTACAGCAGAGTTCAGTGATTTCTCTTGTTACAACATTGGGGTTCAGGTGATCCAGCAGCATCTGGTGCGTGTGCTCACCAGGCACGTTGCGTGTTTCAGGTGGTAGTAACTTCAGGCTTCTGCAGATGGCCTTGCACGAGGATGATGGGGCTATAGATACCTGCAGTGATTCCCAGATTGAGCAGAGGTGGTACAGTCCAGTGAATGTCTCTGTGTGTGGAAAATGGGTTTTAAAGCAGACGTTAATGATTGGCTACAGGGGGGGACTGCATTTGGGCGTAACAATGGCCATAGTATGAGGAAGTAGCTGAATGTGCAGGTGTATGGGAGCGTACGGTCATACGGGTCTACCAGCAGTGTGCAACAACTTCCCAGTCTGACAGGAAAACCTCTGATCCAGTGAACGGCGTTCCACCAAATAGGATCGCCAACCTGTCGGCAGATCTGATTCAGGCGCACACTAGGCAGCTTTGCTGAGACGGTTGCTTGTGGTTGAAGCCCGGAGAAGTGGAGAAAGCTCCATCTCCATGGATAGGCCTGCCCACCGCTCCGGGTAAGTGTGCTCACTGCCCCCTAGTGTGTGTATTCACTAGTGAGTGTGTTTGTGGGTGTTTTCAGTGTGTACACGGATGGTTTAACACATGCGGAGACTAAATGTGTCCGCCACTGTGTTGATCAACAATGGGATTAAGAATTTAATAATCTAAATCTTATAGTACAGTTTTATATAAAAACCAGAGTTGTGTGGGTTGTAACTATTATATGATACAGACCAGACACTGATAGGAGGTCAGTGGGTAATAATTGTTCCAAGGGTTGCAATCCTGCTAAGATGTTAAGTGTTGTTGATGTGTGGGTGTGCTCGTGTGAGTGTAAATTAGAGACGGCCAATGCGATGTGCTGGCCTTGGTGGTCGGGGGCCTGGGCTCGGATTCAACGTTCTTCTTACAGGGCTCATGAGTCTGACTTTATTAAATCTCGTATCTCTCACTATATGGATCGTGATCAACCAGGACCGAATGGAGAGATATGGGGCAGCCTCAAGACACATTAATGATGTAGTTTGAGAGACAAAAAGCAAAGGGGTCGGGGTTCCGTGGTCTCCTGCTTTCCGGGACCTTGACGTAGCTCATTTGGTCCTCCGGGGAGAAAGAAAAAAACCACAACTTGGTTTCCTTTTTGTAACTCAGGTGAAAAAAAAACAGCGAAAACGTATAACGGACTGAGTGAACGGAAGAAGGTAAAGACGAAAAAACGAAAAACAAAACGACAAGGCAAGGAAATCGTAGAAAACGGGAGCATCTTGATTAGGATTTTGCTGTGCATCGTGTGGTGGCCTTGGTAGATTTTCAGTACCATAGCGTTGGAGTCTCTAGACTTTTGTGCATATATTACTAATGATGATTAGATGATGTCCAGTTTTCTCCTCATCTTTTTGTAAACTCTACTTTTTTCCTCTGGCTGCCATTATTATGCAAGCAGAGTTTTTTTTTTTTTAATATCTGATGTCCTCTGAAATACCTCATGAGAAACTTATTTTTAATGGCTGTTTTAGAAATATAATAACGATGGGTGGTCTGTAACGTTGTATCTGTCTGTAGTCTTGTATATGAATGTCTATATATGCAGCATGCTGATAGTATAGCTGGAGTCTTCGTCTGTCGCCCTCTCGACTGTTGGAATAGTTCTCTCACAGAGCGGCTGGTTGCCACACCCTCTCTCTGCTGGGCAGGGCTGCGGGCTCCGGCATTAATATCTCCGTCAGCTGCCTCTCCCTCGCTCCCTCCCTCTCCGCCTCCTCCGGTTTATCATCCATATCTATGCTTCCACACCCCACCCCGGAGATGTGGGCCAGGCACCTCGAACGTCAAACAAAAATCAACAGCCCTGGCCAACCAAACGCACTCAGTCGTCCCGGTACTCACAACTGTAGAGAGGTAGTTTGCCGAATGCACCCCAAACAAAGTCGATCAGCCAAGACATGTTTGGTTTCTGACGCTTCTTTAGTTTTGTGCTGAAGCTACAAAGCCAACGTAGCTAATGGCAGGTTAGTATCAGATCTGCATTCTGACCAGGTTACATAACTACACTGAATGGTTAAACTGAACTTTAGTACCAGCCTCCATCAAATCCAACATTTGTCAGTGCTTTTAGGGATATACGGGATATAAGGAAGTCAGTTTGAGAGTATTTCGTGAAATCAGTGGGGGAAAGGAGGTTTTTTTTTAGGATCTTCCCC
>JAMWET010001887.1:0-81542 GCA_024036415.1 Prochilodus magdalenae | reverse complement strand
AATCTTAGTGTCTCCTTTGGCCTTAGGTTTAGTGACCATATTGCATGACCTACCGGGGACACACCCCGACCAAATAGAATCGCTCCAAACCTGCTTAGTAATAAACCTTGTGTTCTCATCAGCTCCACTGCACCAGGGTAAAGAGAAGCTGGTTCAATCCTAGTGTACAGATCCATTATGTGAGAGGCGCTTTTAAGGCTGGGAACACCTCTGGACAATCCATTATGTGAGGGTGTTCTAAGGTGGAGCTGATAATTCCCATGACGGGCTCGTTTATAGGTTATAGTTCTATTATAAATGAAGCGTTTCAAGAATAAACATAAGGACGAACTGTACATGAGGGAGCCTCCATGTGTAAACTTTTGTGACCTCCGTTCAGTGTACGGCCAAGTGAGTACCGGTACGTTTATCAGAGAGGAAACATCAATGAAATGGCCATGTGTAGTTGAGCAGACATGGCGTCCGAATGGGAACTACCCTGAAGGGCTCTCATTGAACAGAGGTTCAAACCAGTAAAGCCAACGACGCTAATAAAGACACACCTGAACAGTTAACGATATTTCCCCATATTTCTGTCAGAATCATAGATCTCAGCCACATCAAGAAAGTCAATAATCCGTGACCCAGATGAGCCCTGTGGACTCCATCTTTCATAAGAAACACACCGCACTGAATCGGTCCCATCATGACCACCAAGTTAATAACAGCAGGCTTGAAGCACACGAAAGCACCCAACCTTGGGTGGGTCTTGGATGGGCTGGCGGCTTCAGCAGCACAAATGAAACACATGTGTAATTATAATCAACAGTACCTTAGCAAATCTCCATATATCACTAAGCGTCTGTGCTCGTCAGCATGTAGCGCTGGCGCGCGCTTCAAGCTGGACTCCTGCGGAGCACTCGCACAGAGGGCGATTACTGAGCCCGCCTCCGGCAAACCAGCTTAATTTCACACATCACTTCAATAACTAAATGGGCGCTGGCTCGCTTAGGCAAATGTGTGAGCATTAAATTGGAATGCAGAGTGTGCAAACTTCGCATCTATAATGATGGGTTAAATAACAAGACAGCATGTGTTCATGAGCAAAACTCGGCATTTTCCTCCATCTTCATGTTTTTAGTGAGGGACCCAGACCAAGATAGCGATCTATGTCGTGTAGGTGCCCAGGACGAGACCACCTGAGTGCTAGCAGGTGGCCCTTGGATTCCTGCCAACATACTGTAAATGAACCATAGCGACTAAAAGTCACACAAGAGTCATGGTGAATATGAAAGTTCAGGCAAAGAGCCAGCATATTCATTAGAGAAGTTGGTCCTAGCACTTAGAATAAGGCCTAGTTCGTAGCTGTTTATTGTTTGTTGTTTATTTGCTTACTATTTATTGTTTATTTTCATTAAGTCACTCCCCACAAATCCTTGCATAGAAAAAAAAACCCCAGACTTGTGGAATCCACTCTTTTCAATCACGTGATTTTGCATTAATTGCATCTACAACTCTAGAGGCAGACAATCTCAACTTCAATATGCTAACTTGAAATGACGAATAACATCACCCTCCACATTTGTGAAATGTCAAAATTGGTGACATGTAGTATAATTATTTTAATTATAATTAATTAACTAACATGTTGACATTTAAAATGAGTGTGTATTATTAAATACGTAATTTAAATTCAAATCCAAAATATCAGGACTATTCTGGCAAATACTCTACAAAAAGAACAACATCAACAACAACAACAACAACATCAACAACAACAACAATAATAATAATAACAATAATAATAATACAAGATGATTAATGTGCTCATTTAAGAACTTCCAGATCTCCCCGCATAGCAGTCCAATATAAACTGTAGTAATAACCCACTATCTGGTTTATCTAATCAGTGCTTCATTATGGTAAATCAAATGAGCTGGTGATGGAATTTAATAAATCTATGCTTTGGCTGGAGGCACTGAAGAGTAATCTGGATCCAGACTACCTCAGAAGATATCAGTGACTGTATTTATGTTTATCTGTGTTTATTCTATTGATGTTTGATGCTCATGTGTCTAAGAATATTACATTGTACGGTATATCAGTTTTCAACTGTACAGCAACACAAGCTGTTCCTCATTTGTAGTTTCAGCAGACAAATAATGTGTTAGTGTGCTGTAAGTAGCGTGTTGGTGTACAGCAACTCAGTAAGTGTAATGTGTTAGTGTGCTGTAAGTAGTGTGTTGGTGTACAGCAACTCAGTAAGTGTAATGTGTTAGTGTGCTGTAAGTAGCGTGTTGGTGTACAGCAACTCAGTAAGTGTAATGTGTTAGTGTGCTGTAAGTAGCGTCGTGGTTTGTGTACAGCAACACAGTAAGTGTAATGTGTTAGTGCTGCTGTAAGTAGTGTGTTGGTGTACAGCAAAACTCAGTTAAGTGTAATGTGTTAGTGTGCTGTAAGTAGTGTGTTGTGGGTACAGCAACCTCAGTAAGTGGAATGTGTTAGTGTGCTGTAAAGTAGCGTGTTGTCGTTGTATACAAGTAACTCAGTAAGTGTTAAGGTTGTTATGTGCTGTAAGTAGGTGTTGTGTGTACAGTAACTCAGGTAAGTGTAATGCGTTAGTGTGTGCTGTTTAAGTAGCGTGTTGGGTGTTACAGTAACTCAGTAAGTGTAATGCTGTTAGTGTGCCTGTAGAAAAAAAAAAAGGGTTAAGTGAACCTCGTGTGTGGTGTACAGTACTCAGTAAGTGGTAGTGTGTTAGTTGATGAAAAGTAGCGTGTTGGTGTACAGAACTCAGTAAAGTGTAATGTGTTAGTGTGCTGTAATAGTTTGTTGGTGTACAGTAACTCAGTAAGTGTTAATGTTTAGTGTGCTGTAAGTAGCGTGTTGGTGCTACAGCAACTCAGTAAGTGGAATGCGGGTTAGTGTGCTGTAAGTAGTGTGTGGTGTACAGTAACTCATTAAAGTGTAATGCGGTTAGTGTGCTGTAAGTAGTGTGTTGGTGATACAGTAAAGCTCAGTAAGTGTAATGTGTTAGCATCTGTACTGTAAGTAGCGTGTCGGTGTACCAGTAACTCAGTAAGTGTAATGCGTACGTGTGCTGTAAGTAGTGTGGTTGGTGTACGTAACTCAGTAAGTGTAATGTGTTAGTGTACTGTAAGTAGCGTGGCGCCGTGTACAAGTAACTGTCTGTAAGTGTAAATGCTTGTTAGTGGCTGTAAACGTTAGTGTGTTGTTGTACAGTAAACTCAGTAAGGGTAACGTGCTTAAGTGTGCTATCGTAAAGTCGTGTGTGGTGATACAGTAACTTAGTAAGTGTAAGGTGTTAGTGTGCTGTAAGTAGTGTCGTTGGGTACAGTAACTCAGTAAGTGTAATGTGTTAGTGTCAACTGTAAGTAGTGTGTTGGGTTGTACAGTAGTAACTCAGTAAGTGTAGTGTGGTGAGTGGTGACTGTAAGTAAGTGTGTTGGTGTACAGTAACTCAAGTAAGTGTAATGTGTTAGTGTCCTGTAAGTAGTTGTGTCGGTGCTACAGCTAACTCAGTATGTGTACTGTGTTAGTGTGCTGTAAGTAGTGTGCTGTGTGTACAGTACTCATCACGGTAATGTGTGTGTGCTCTAAGTAGCGTGGTTGCTGTACCAGTAACTCAGTAAGTGTTAAGTGTTAGTGTGCTGTAAGTGGCATGTTGGTCACGTAATCAGTAGTTGTATGTGTTAGTGTGCTGTAAGTAGTGTGTTGGTGTACCAGTAACTCAGTAAGTGTAATGTGTTAGTGTGCTGTAAGTAGTGGTGTTGCGTGTACAGTAACTGAGTAAGTTGAATTTGTTAGTGTGCTGTCAAGTAGTGTTTGAAACACTCCACCCCCCCCACCCTTCCCCCTAGTGTTGGGGTACAGTAACTCAGTATAACTGTAATGTGTTAGTGGCTGTACGTAGGTGTTGGGGGACAGTAACTCAGTAAGGTAATGGTTAGTGTACTGGAAGTAGTGTGTTGGAGATATCAGTAAACTCAGAAGGGTAGTGTGTTAGTGTGATGTAAGTAGTTGTGTCGGTTTCCTTATTGTACAGTTAAATAAGTAAGGAATGCGTTAGTGTACTGAAGTAGCTCATTATGTGCTGCGTGTACAGTAACTCAGTAAGGTTAATGTGTTAGTGTACTTGTAAGTAGTGTGCTGGTGTACAGTAACTCAGTACGTGTAATGTTTAGTGTGCTGTAAGTAGTGTGTCGGTGTACAGTAAACTCTGTAAAGTGTAATGCATTAGGGTACTGATAAGTATAGACTGTGCTGAGTGTACAGTAACTCAGTAAGTGTAATGTAGTCTAGTGTACGTAAGTAGTGGTGTTTGAGCGTACAGTAACTCAGTAAGTGTAATGTGTAGTGGGCTGTAAAAAGTCGTGTTGTGGACAGTTAACTCAGTAGGTGTAATGCTTAGTGTACTGTCATGTAGTGTTTGGGTGTACAGTATTGCAGTAAATCATGTGTACTGGTGTACTCCCCCCCCTACCAACTAACTCTTCACTTTTTGTTGAACTGTTGAGACAGAGCTCGGTTTCTCAGCTAATGGAACCTGTCATCCTTCAGTGTTCTGTGCTCTGTATGATGAGGTGACTGTAGACGTCAGTATCAGACAATGATGACGGTTCTATTAGAAGACTGGGGAATGAGAGGACACTAGAGTCTCCTCACCTACACTGAGCTGAGAAGAGTCTGTTCACAGAAATGATAATAGGACATTAGAAGGCCGTAAATAATAAACCAGGCTCCTGTTTCCTCTCCATACTTCAGTACATCTGAGCCGAGGTACCATACTTTAGTTTACTGTTACTCTATCATACTTACAGCTACATATTGAACGGCTGAAAATACTTTCAGTACTGTTACCTCCATACTTAAAGTACATCTGAAGGGAAATACTTTAGTACTGTTACGTCTCTCATACTTACAGTACATCACTGAACGGTAACATACTTTAGTTACTGTCCTACTCTCCATACTTCAAGTACATATGAAGGTAAATACTTTAGGTATGTTACTCTCACTACTTAAGACATCTGAAACTGTACATACTTTAGTACTGGTACTCTCCATACTTAAGTAAGCTGAAGGTAAATACTAGTACGGTTACTCTCCATACTTAAAGTACATCTGCAAGGTAAGATACTTTAGTAATGGTAACTTATCTCCATAATTAAGTACATCTGAAGGTACATACTTAAGTAATGTTACCTGCCAGTGGAGGTTCTAAGTAGGAGAGGAGCTTCTTCTGATACTGGAGGAGTATTTACCTATGGAGATTACTCTGCTTTACGTATCTATGCACTGGGGTTAGCTGTCCTTCGATACACCGGCTGACGGTGGCAGGTTGGGGCCATTTTGCTTGCCGCACACTAAATAGAGCGCAAGTGAAGGGAGAAGTACTTTATTTACGGAACTCCTGGCTGTAAACACTCATCACGTGGCCACTTTAGGTAAGCCCAGTGAAGTAAGCTGAAGAATGCTGTCCCCGTAGACTGGACTGGAAAACTGTGCTGTAGAGTTGGGTGAATTTTCTGACGCTAACCTCAGCTCACCCTCCTCAGAAACTTACTGTGAAACCAACAGAACTGCATCTAATCAATACAGTAAGCCAAATCCGCAAACCGCTGCCAAATACTTTCTACAGGCGCGAGCAGAAAGTTGGCAAATAAATAAATAAATAAACCTAAAAGTAAACATGCTACTTGTTTACCTTACTAGCTATCATCACACCAAGTCCGAACGACGTGATTCTGTTTAATGGGAACCCCACGTCTCCGACACGACTACCGCCAGCCACTGATTCCAACCCGCTGCTAAATCAAATTCGCACCGCCAGTCTCACGGTGAAAGCATCCGTCTTTTGAGAGACACCCCGAGAGCAGCTCTGCGAGCTGTGAGCTGAATCCAAAGCGCCAGGTAATGATAGAGGACCCCCATGCGTAGGGCTACGATAGGTGTGTGCTGAGTGAGTGAGCCTAGAGCCGCGTTGGCGCAGACCGCGGCATCAATCCCTGGCACTATACTTGCACAAGCCTCTCTGCGGATGGGCGACTCACTTAAATGACCTTTTGACTGTTTGCAGCAATGCCCCCACCAGCCACCCCCACCCCAGCCCCAGCACAAAATAGGGGATTGGACAGTACAAGTGAACCGAAATATAAGCAGAAACTGCCGAGAGAGAATCATGCAAAGAAGTCGTGGACGTTATGGCTAACGACCAGCCACTGAGAGTGAGTAAGTAAAATGTGCTAGTGGTCGTTTTTTTTTTTTTTTTAGGGCACGAGAAGCGAAGAACGCGGCGGCGACGACTTTTGCGCACAGGGATTTCTCGCAGTTGTTGCTGCTGAATGCACTTTTATGAGTAGTATGATGAACTGTAGATGGTGGGATATCCAACGGAGGTGCAAGATTTGTTTTTTTTTTTAGGATGGTGAACCTCTTGCATGTCTTTGCCCTCCTGAGTGACTGTTGCTGTGTGTGTTCTTGTATTGATATGTGTTCATATTCTCTGTAAAGGTAAAAACTCTGGGTCTATGTGGTCCATAGCTTTCACTGAGCAAGATAGGCCATTACCGATCTCTCCTAGTTTGTTTCTGTGGTTAGGCATGTAATTTGCTTGTAGCGTGGATTGAGAAGTTGTTTTTCTGTTGACTCAAAAGCGAGCCCTCACCCGTATTTGTTTTTTATATGTGGTAAGTTTGATTGATGACTTCAATCGTTGTCACACATGAATTTTTAACCAAACAGAGTGCATTCTGCAAAGATGGTTGTATGTGGGGTCCGTAATTGTAGAGCAAATGCTGGCATGATGAGTGGGCGTCGTAGCCATCACTTTTGGTGAGCCAAAAGTGATCGGAATCTATTGGCTTGATTCCTGATTAGAGGTGTGCTGGTGCTGGTGGCTCGTGTTTCTTTGGAAGATAACTTGCTAGCATAGTGTAAGGATCGCAAGATGTGTTGAGAGAAACAGTTGATGTTCCAAAGAAGATCCGAGCATGATCTTGGCTGGAGTAAGTCGTGAACAACAGCCAGTATAAGAAGAAGAGGCCTTTAGTTTAACTTTTCCAAAGTTCCGGTTCACCTTACATGCACACAGGCATTTAAAATGAAACAGAATTATGTGAATAGAAGCAGATAAATCTTAATCAGAAGTGCCAAAGTCTTAGCACTTTACTGATCCTGTTGAAAAGAAGTGCCTGTGGACAAGAGAAATATGTGTGTGTAGGCTATATGTGTACTGTGTATTTATTTATGATGTGTAATCTGTGTGTGTGTGTTAGCGCTAGGTGAACTGATATATTAAAAGCTAAGCGTGTACAAATTACCAGTCAGGTTAGCAAGTTTAGAGTGTGTAAAAAGGGCCATTTAGTGATAAAAGGCAGGCCAAAACACAAATCTGTCTGCGGAGTGAGCTGTGGGAGCTAGCTGGACGAGAAGGGAGAGCCATCCCCATTGGACACAGTGTGAGTGTCCCCATACGCAGGTGAGACAAGACAGGACACCCTGCCACCACACCACATTCCGGCTCCCCCACCACCCACCCCCGCCCCTGCTGTGACAGAGAAAGCTGTGACAGTAAAGGTTCTTTTGATTTTAGGAGTCAAGGGACTGGGAAAGTCTGGATATGGTCAAGGATAATTTTCTGATGGTAGGAGGAGCACAAATCAATATGAGAAGGTTTCCTCTGTAGTAACCTTTTCTGTAAGTTTTTGGGGGGGCCTTACGTAGGTGTCTACCTGATGACAAACAAAACTGATTTAAACCTTTAAGTGCGGGATTTTCAGTCGTGGAAGCAAAGATATGAAGTGGAGTGGAGCAACAGCACATTTGCCAGCTTCACGTTCAAAGCATTTCGGTAATCACTCTGTGCTAGACAAGTCAGAGAAACCGCTCAGACTCACGTGACCGCTTAGTAATTTAGCAATGTAATTTAATGGTTCATTATTAAAATAAAAAAGTAGTTCAGTGTTCTGTGACTACGCACAGATGTGTTATTTTTTGTTGGTTGACGTATGTGAACTTGAAGGCCCTTCAGCCATATCACAGGCTACTATTTCTGTAAAACGTTCCAGGTAGATAGGTCTGCTTAACAAGCTCCGCAGAGCAGACGTGTGCATGACATGGCTAACGTGTATGAAAAACTGTAGCAGTTGCTGCTGGCATAACACATAGGTAGTCGGTGTGGAAGAAAAGGACTGTTGGCTGCTAATGTGGAAGAAAGGACTGCTTCCAGTCAAACACAACGCTCGCTTGCTCCTACCTGCAACACTCACACACTCTGCATGGAAGGTAGCAGCAGGGGGGAGTCTAGCATGTCTCACTTCATTTGATTTCACTTGATTCAACTTATTAGTGAATTAAGCACAACCCTGGAGAGCTGAAAATCAGAGTGTCCCATAAATTCCAACTATCATACTTTTATTCTAATAATCACATAACTGCCACAACAAGCTCCAGCCTAGGGGGAAACAGATTGTCAATGCCACCTTTTCCTTACTGCTTAAAGCAGGTTATGCTAGAGTAGAGTCAAAAGAGCCCAATTGTCCTGTATAGTCTGCTTTCGTTAAAGTGGTTGGTGTAAATGTCCTATGCTTTGTTACTGAACTTGGACAGAATTATTAGAGGGATCTCAAGGCTGACTCCCACATGTCTGTCCACTAAAAGATGTCTGGCTAGAGCCTAAAGGCGCAGCACCTCAAGATTCTGGCCGTATAAAACAGTGCTTGTGTGAGGGCGCTCCATAACAGACCAACGATGCGTTGGGCAGACATATGTGATCTTCCCGCAAGGCCAGAGGTAAGCCTATGTCATGAGTGGAGCCAGGATGGTCATTAGTGACAAAGTCGAAGTGGCATGCAAAGTAATCACCATTGCTGTACTGACAGAGAAGGTGAGAATTACACGGGCTGGCCAACCACAGGTATTTGCCAGGTGCGCCGTTTACATGTCTGAAATAGTCAAAAAAGCCAGAGTGCCAATCATAAGTGACGCCAAAACACGGGTATGAGGAAAGAAAGATCAGTGTTGCCGAGTGTGGAGTACCACTTCTTATCAGGATGTTGCTAAGTATAACAGTTTGAAAATGTAATCCAAAACGTCAGAGGCAAAATCCCAAGGGACCTCAGCAGTGGACAGCCTAGGCACCATCAACCAAAAAAGTCTGGGCGCAACACCAGGTGTCCTTCCATCTTTTTAGCCTGTGCTTGTAACATCTGCAGAGGAAAGAGAACAGGTCATGGGCGGACGTGCCAAAGGATCTCCTTC
Source organism: Prochilodus magdalenae (assembly GCA_024036415.1). Classification (NCBI taxonomy): domain Eukaryota; kingdom Metazoa; phylum Chordata; class Actinopteri; order Characiformes; family Prochilodontidae; genus Prochilodus; species Prochilodus magdalenae. The sequence continues at coordinate 72,281 of JAMWET010001887.1, read as the reverse complement.
TCGGTTTTTCTTTTTTTCGGTGTGATTTTTCCTCCTCACCACTCCTTCAGGCATGGCACGCGCTTTTTACCCAACTGTTGTATTGCTAATAAGGAGCTATACCAGGGTAAGTGAAATTCCAAACAATGGGCCAAGACATGTAAAACCCAAAGCAGCTTCCTGTTACTTTGTCTGCAGAATTGGCTAGTACCTGTTCGGGGGACAGGCAACAGGGGGAAAAAAATACCACATGAAAAGTAGGCAGGAAAAACCGTTCACCACCACGGGAAGACTGCAAGCAGAAACGCAGTCGTGCATGTCCGTGAAGGCCATATGTAGTCTGTGTGTAGAGGAAACACACACGTAGATGACAACAAGAAGGCGTTATTACTTGGAGGCCAGTAGTTTAGATTAGAGTTATTGTCACCATCATTATTTACACGAAGTGCTAAAAGATGAGTGAAGATCTCTAAAGCACAAAGATCAGAAATAGTGGCAAAGTTATAGCAATGTGAAAAGGCCAATCAAAATTGGGCTATAAGTCTTTTTAGGCCGCTTATATTGTTACTTTCCATTAATTGTTCAGTGGTCAGTATGCTATCTGAGACTGCCTGAATTTTAAATTTAGGACAGTAATTTTTTAAATAAAAAAATCATGTGGCTAGCAAATCACATCGTGTTGGTGAATAACAAGACAGGACTACATAAATTTTAACACACCCTCTTTGTTAGGACTTCTCAAGATAACACATGAATGACTATTAAATAAAAATCGCAAATGAAATCAACAAACTGAACCATATAACATAATTTATAAGATTGCGCAATATAGTGCTCCTAGATGATAGTATACCCTCAAATCATTTTAATTTACCCCATTTTCCCACGTTTTTATAAAAATCATGCTATTTCCCCTCCCCCCCCATTACTCGTCCCCCCCTCCCCCCCCTTCACCCCCCCCGTTAAGCCCTCTTTTTACCCCTTCTTCCCCCACCCCCGGTTTTTTTATTCATTTGTTTAGTGTCCCCCCCTTTTCCAAGAAGTGTCACCCCCCACCGCTGCTCATGTAATGAAAGTAAGATATAAAAAGACGCCAAAGAATATATTCTTCAAGATCGAATATCCATTACTGTCCAGAATTTAGTGTAATCCACTCTTTACCTTGCCATTACATTTTACACTCTATTTTAAAAAAACTTGCTATCAGTTTTCAAACAAATTGTGATGCAGGGGAGGATAGTTTTTCACACCTCCAACTTCAGTCTTAGAAAGTGGTTGAGCCTTTCTGCTGAGATTGAGATTAACAGATCCAAGCGATTACAGTTTCACGAATAGTGCACCACAGAGAAAAAATGAGGCCAACAGGAATGAAAGACTTGTTGGGTAGTGTAGCGGTTTGGACAGATTGGTAGAGACAGGCAAATGATTCAAGTTGACCCCATGACTTCAGCCACCGGAGACGATATGAGAGCGAGGAGCGGAGTGTGATAGCGGTCGTCAGCAGGACAAGCGCGCACTTAGTGTGGTACCTCACTGAATGCAGTACCCAAGTGCTATGTGCCTGTGAACGAAGATTAGAGAGATCCGTCTTGAGTGAGAGTCAGTGTGTTGTGTGTGTGTGGTGTGCTGAGTGAGAGGTCAGATGTGTGTGTGTATGTAGTGTGTGTGTGTGTGTGTGTCAGTGGTAGCTGTAGTAGTATGTTGCAAGTGTGCCGTGTGTGTGTGTTTCGTTTATGACATGAGTGTAAGTATGTGGTAAGTGTGTTTTTGTGCGTACGTAGTTGGCAGACGGCTGCACCTAACCCACCCGGACTACATGCATGCATGAATGATACCGAAACTGTTATGAGATGATAAGAATGACAGTGAGTCATGCTCCCCTGAGTCCCTGGAGATGCCCACCACACACTCATTTTTTTTAATTTTTTTTTTATCATCTTTTTTTTAATTTTCCTTTTTTGTTTGTTGGCTAGGTTGTGCATTCTTTGCAGTATGGGTGTATGTGTGTGAGAGTGTGTGTGTGTGTGAGAGTGTGTGTGTGAGAGAGTTTGTGTGTGTGTGTGTGAGAGAGAGAGTGTGTGTGTGTGTGCATGAGAGTCTGTGTTTTTTTAGTGATGTCGGTGACGCAGTGAGTGATGTTGATGTGATCGGTGATTGTTCTAGCGTAGACCAAGATGAACAGTTTGTTGTCATCATGTCCAAAAGGTCCTATTGTCAATCCATCTCCACCCCTAACACATGCCATCTGCAAGAACTGTGTGTAGAAAATTCAAGTGACTGCGATTGGAGAATGGATTAGCTGACAGGGGTCGAGCCGAGAGAGAATGATAGAAACCTGTGAACAACTCCAGATGCTGAGAGAGAGGGGACGGATTTGAGGCTGTTGGCGTAGAGATTATAGCAAAAAGTTGGCCCCCTGAAGGCAGTCCCAAGACACCAGTAACTGAGATGAGACACTACTTCTCTAGTGAGCTAAATAGTAATATATTGTCCATATAAGTCTACTTTATCATAATGTATTGAGGAATTGGTAACTTTATCTTCCTTCAAATAGCGATGGAGTGAGGTCCAACACTTTTGACAATAAGTGTAATTTCAAACGTGCAGGTGTATCGTAGAGCAAGAGGGAGAGTGGGTCTGGAGTGATCCGTCCATGTTCTGGAAGAAAACAGCGATAAGTCTCTTGATTTGATACGAAAATTGTATTTCGTATAATCTATTTACCAATTCTTACTGAGTTTTCTTGGGACAGCTACGATCCTCAAGAGTTCAGCATGTTCCGAGTCATAGTTTTCGAACGAGAAGGAGATAAGGAAATGATAGACAGAAAACACCTGTTGATTTATACCCGAAGATTGGAGCTATGTTGTGTGTGTGTCGCACTGCTCTCTCAAAATTAAAAGCTTCGGATGGTGACGCGCCATGAGAGTCTTGTGTGTGTGTAACAGTTGTTAGTAAATAGAAGAGATATATATATATATAGGAGATGTCGTGTAGTGTGTGTTTGTTAGTATAGTATGTGAGATAGTCTGTGTTTAGTGTTGTTATATATAGTGATGTTATGATATAGTGTGTTGTGGTTATAGATATACTATGAAGATATAGTAATCGATATAATATATAGATAATAATAATTAATATCATAAGGGTCATTATTTGTTGGAGAGGGAGCCTCGATTTATTTAGCGTTTTTTAAGCTATTGTAACTTAGTTTATTTGTTAAAGTATTTGATAAATAATTTTTGGTAAAGACAGTTAACTAACAACAGAAAAAAATACGAGAAGAAGAAGTATAAAAGAGGCTGTCGCATATTACCCAAAACATTATCTGTTGCATTGAGTGCTGCGTGTCAGTAGTGATTCGGTCAAGCAGAAGTACGTGTTGTTCACTCCTCCGGCAAATCGAAACGCACACAACTACAAGGACTGCCCAACCGGACAGGGCAGAGACATGAAATAGTTGCGTGAAATCCAGAGATAATGGGCACGTCAAAAAGATGTTTTGTAATAAGTGCTTTTTTACAGAAAGACATTCTCGAACACCAACATCAGCAGCAGTTTGCAGCTGGCCAGAAAAACACACACTCAGAGAACACAAGGAAGCTCAAAAGGGTAATAATTATCGAGAGAGGGCAAAGCACAGATTCCAGACAGCATGCCAAAGCCTCTGGTCCAACACAGTGAATATGATCTACCAATGGACTCTAAAGTCATCATGCGTATACAAAACTTGGGATCAGTAAGCATTTGGATGTGGTTTATGACTTTTCTTACATTAAACATCAATGCCATATTCAAGGTGAGAGAAACCTTGACGAATCTCAAAAACAAATAACTGAGTGCGCATATCGCCACTCTATAACAACATCACAAGCTATCATTGGCCGCAGAGCCGTCATTCACGTGGGCACGCTTGCCCTTGTTGCATCTTTGCACACGCAGTATACTATCAACCAGATGAGCCAACACTTATTCATAGGTCGGTCATGTCGCGCTAGTTATACCATCACTAAGAGATCAATATCCCTGAGGGAAAGGAAAGGAATAAATTCATGTAACTCTATCTGTTTACGGGTCAGCCTGTCATTTGCTGTTTCACGACAGCCACTGTCGGATTATCACAGTGAAAATTTAGCCCTGTGTACGCGAGGCTACTTTCATGCACTGACACACCAGCTGCAACCGGCTTTGGAAAAAACGAGCAGTCGTTTGGGGGGCTACAGTAATTAATGCTCCTCTATATCTACACTCGAAGTTCGATGCCGAAGAGGAGAGACGGCAAAGACGGGCCAGCCTCAACAGGGTTGGCAATCAATGTCGTCAGAAAAAAACAATGTCCTTGTAGATGAGCGTGTCGTTGGCCAGCGAGCGAAGAGTGAGTTGAGGTGGAGAAAGGGCTGGCAAACACATCGACAAATATCACTCGATTGTAACAAACAAAGAAAGTGAACAAGTAATACTGAGCACTAAAGTTCCTGGTTTAACTATACACGATCTTTTGTAATCAATTTTACTTGTCTTGGATATGTCAGCATTTTTTGGAGGGAATTTTATGAGTTTTGTAATATTTATGTACATTTTTGTTTTCGTCGAAATTTGTTTAAATGTTATTTGGTCCTTTGCAGTTCTTTCGAGCAGGCAACTGAACCATCAGTCAAATTCTTCATCTTGCCATATACAGAATCATCACGTTGCAGTATAGTTACATTCGCTCGGACCACTTGTAATTTAGGCCCCTACACTGTATCACACCATATGTACACTTAAAAAAAAACATGCAAAATTGGTTATAAACATCTAGAAATAGTGTCAGTATAATCCACAAACGGAGCTTGATACTGCTAGAAAAGATCTGCTGACCTAAGAACAAACAATGTTGATGAAGTGAGCATTATGGCGCAACTGAGATATTATATATTTATATAATCATGTTTCCTCCCTGTACTAACAAATATAAGGTAATCAAAAATATAATCAATACCAACTACCACAAATACTCAAGAAGATATTAAAGATATGTTTGCTAGTCTGAGGGTTGTGGATATATAGGCCCCTCATGTAGGGAGTAAACAGAGAGGCAGTTACAATGATGGCAAAAAACAAGGATATATACAAATAATAATAAACAAGTATCTTTTTTTCATAATGTATCATTACTAAACTAATACTTTTTATATTAAAATAATATGAAACTTAGAAACATATTTTTGAGTTATCAGTGCGGATTTAACATATTTAGAAAAACATGTATAATACACAATGTGCCCTAACGTTATTATATACTGCAGTAAAATGAAAATATATCTACCTAATATATCTAAAGTTTTATATTCATTCATTTTAATTTTAAAATCATTTAATTTATTTCTAGATATTTTCCTTTTGTTCTTAGTACGATTATATAATATACTATATAGTTTTTTGTTCTATTTCCGTATTTTATTTCTAGATTTACCACTCTGTACTTGTTAAGTGCAAAGAGTGATGTGATATTTTTTCTTCTCACGATTTTGAGCACCACGAATAATTTTTGAGCTTATTAGTTGGAAAATTCTAGTTAGGCAGGAGAAACAATTTGGCCCTGAAACAAGTCAAAACTTGATTCACTTAGACAGCAAATAGTAGAAGATCTAATTTTGGCTTACTAAAATAACTTAAAAACTAATAAAAAAATCTGTAGGAAAGAATGTCAATAATGAGGTATACAAATACAGTGAGAACAGTTTTAAGATAGATCAGCGTAGGATTAAGATCCTAAGTTTTACTTTGCACCTCCACTAAAAAGATTAGTCGGTCTTGCACATGTGCAGGTCACAAAGGTATAGTTGTGCATTTTATTAAATTTTTACACGTAGGTGTATAATATTATTTAAAAACTACCCGTTATCTAAAAACTTTTATAGTTTGTAATTCATTGTTCTCTTATCAAAGACATTGTTTTGCCAATTAGCTTCAAATCTTGCCATCCTTTCTTTCGCAGAGTGATTATCATAACCTGACTGGATGGACGCCTATTTAGTCAGTTGTTATTCACCAGATGGATCACTGTCATGGAGTTTCCGCAGTTGTATCAGAGTGATGTGTGAGGCTCAGGTATGCTTACATGCACACACTTAGATTCTAATAGACTTTGAATTTATGTATACCAGAGAAAACTCAAAAAGAAAGTGAAAGTAAATGGAACTGGATTTTAAACCATGCTGACTGCTAACTGAAGAGACTTGGTAAGATGTTATAGACCAAAGCAACAGTCTTTTCATTGTACACAAATCCAGAAATATCACGTGTCCGTATGTCTGTACAGCTTTAAATATGAGCTTATTAGTTCAGCAACTGTCCAATAATTCTGTTATAAGTGAGCATGTAAACAATTATTAATGTTATTTGAGAAATTCTGGCAAAACATTGAGTAAAGCAAAAGAACATTTCCAAAAACTATTTCTAAATCTTGGCACATGAAGCTTCTACAAACATAATAACTAAAGTTTAATAAAGTTTAATAAAGTAGTTAATAAGGTGGATGGATGTAGTTGGTGATCTTATGAGGGACTTCTACAGTCACGTGCTATACAAAGGCTGAACAGACCTCCACCCAAAATGAGTGAAAAGGTTTCTGACACCAAGTCCTATTATCCTGTAAGATTGGTATCCGACACAATCAGTTTGTATGGCCTAACTTTCCTGCTCATGATCCCATCCTTGCGTAATAGTTATATTTATGTGTATGTAGTACTGATTTTAAAGATAACCGTGTTTTTGGATACGTCTTTACAATTCTGCACGTATGAGTAAATTAAACTGCTCATTTATTGCTCTAATCTTATCACGACAGTAGCAGTATTTTATTAGTGGAATTATGTCTAATTGTACATCGGAACAGATATTCTTCCGTACCCCTACCAAATAGAATCGCTCCAACCACCTGCTTAGTAATAAACATTGTTCTATCAGCGCCACTGCAGGCGTAAGGAAAGCTGGTTCTCTCCTGTTACAGCTCCATCTGGAGGGTTTTAAAGGTGAGAGGATGGACATGTTAACTGTGCCGTGTATGGGGGTTCTATATGTTTGATAGTTTGACTATCTTCTAAGTCCTTTGATTGTCCACTTAGTAACTACAAGTATAAAGCATAAGAAGAGAACACATAAGGTGAGGACTTTCTATTATGTCGCACATCCTTACATTTGTTTACAGAGACTGTAAACTGGCACAGTAGAGGAGAAACAAGAGTAATAAATCTCAAAAGTCAGAAGACAGACCCCGTCCACAGCACACAATTAAGTAGAAGTAAAAATAACAACATCTAAAAAGACTTGTTAAAATATAAATCAATCTGTATTGTTGCGTGTTTTAAACACCTGTGGTGCACCACGGAACTGAGTAAATGTCATCTGAGCAAATATACTAGTGGCTCTACGGAATAACAAGGTCACCATATAAGATATGCAGGATGGGGAGCAATTGGAAAAGTAAAAAACGCAAATAGATCGCAGAGATCAGGTTTGGCTCGAGAAATATGTAATCATTCGGTTTGATTAAAATAGATAGTTCTGTTATCGTTTGTTCATTCACTGTTCAAAGATTGATTCTTCATCATGTAAAAGCGAAATCACTAAAAGGTATGCAAAAGTCCGTGCTTCAACGCTCAATTACTTACAATTCCCTATAAACACAAGGTACTCCTCAGGTTATACCTTTTAGTAGTGAGATTCTGAAATTTTAATCATAGCCTGCACAAACTCGCACACCCAAACTACTCCCCACTCCCTGCCACATTAGCTTTTACCAGTCCGCTGTTCAATTATTGTAGAAGAAAGCTTATTATCTTCCAAATGACCGCGCTGACATGATATTAACATTGATATCACTAAAGCGACAGACCAACACAGTTTTTCTGCATATACCAAAGCCTGGTCTTACTCAGGCTACTGTCAGACTGTCAGACTGTCGGTTGTTGTAATTGGTGTGTGAAGATGATAGCAATAAATGCAAACCCATCGCCTATCTCTGCTGAGCCAACAAATATTATATGGTATAAGAAAAAATGAACGTCTAAGGATCATGCAATCTATCCTAGGATTTGGATCAAGTCCATTGGCCTTGTGATGCTCATGATCCAAATCTTATTTATGATAAACTGTACAGCTTTAAAAGTAGCAAAGTCCCAAAAGTCGGACAAACATGAAAAACAAATACTCTCTTTACTGAACTTACATTAATAGCAATTTACCATAAATCACAAGACCATAATGAATAGGTGGCAGGCGACGCCAAGCACGGCGTTTTACATCCGATGCTGTCTTTACTAAACAAAGCAAGGCGGTCCGGATCACGGTAGACTTTCAGATAATCAAATTCAGTGCCTCCACTGTTTGACCAACAAACGGCACGCCGAAAACATCTTGACCTATTATCAAAAAATCTACAATGCTTGGTTGTCGATGTCAAAACTGGAGTAACGATCCAATTAGCTGGACTAGATCTCAACGTAATAGTTGTTGTATCTTATGATTATTTTGGACAAGACCTATTTTGAGGGAGGTGCATGGGGTAAATACTGGCTTCCAATGGGATTCTGCAGACTTCGGAGTTAAAGATGTCCCGGCTATGAATTCTGATTAGAAGGATTGCATTCCACAGCTCCTAGGGCACCATCTTCAATTTCTCGACGTCTCCCTATGTTTTTTGCATCCCATCATTGGCTGTCTTTGATAAGTGGGGATTCCGGCCCTCGGCCTGGGATCCAGACAGCCGCAGCACAACTCAAACAGCCCTTCCGGACAATGAACACACCTCGAATCACATAATCCCACTGACTGCGCAAATCGTTACAAAGAAACAGCATTTGCATCAAGTAATTTCTCCCCGGGTAATGATCAATATGAGAACCACCGCACTTAATCTGTATACGGACATTAAAAAGAAAATTAGGACAGCATTATTAATATAAGGAAAGGAAGAGACTCTGAGATTAAATCGGTCAGTCATAAATGTACCCTATCAAATCAGCCACATCCCAGGTCGCCAGTTACAGTACATAAAGTAATGAACCAACTTGTGAGGCATTAGAATGCAGCTAGTTTAAATGAAATACTCAACCGTGATGTCGGTTAGAGTTCCTCCGGACAAGAAGCCAGGTCCACATGGTTGCTCAGATCACATAGCTGGTAGAGAGCATTCGTGAGAGAACTACCCCATGCCACTGGACCACGTGAAGAGAACGACACATTCAAAAGGAGCAGCAGACGAGAACTCAAAATACCTGAAAACTCATGTCCACACATGAAAAATTGCCTCAGTAGTTGATCGTTGCCACAATAATGGTATACGATACAGATAAACATCTTTGTGACGTCTTATAGGTGCCAGCAACAAACAACTCAATGGGGCTGAACAGTTTATAATAGCATACGCATACAGAGAACAAATAAGTAGACCCAAGCAAAGTAAGAAATCAATTATGCAGTCGAGCATAGCTTCCGCAGGGACTTACGGGGCAAGATGGAGTTCCTCCTCATACACAGCTGTGTCTCCTCTCTCTCTCTCTTCATCCATCACTAACACATACTCATAGACAATGTAGAAACACATCCAAACCTCTAATGCTCTGTCTCTACACACTCTCTCCCTTCTCCTTCCTTCAGTCACATATCAATAAGCACTAAACTCTTTAAAAAAAAAAAAAAATCTAAGGTTAGCCATCAAAGTTTTAGACACATTTCAGACAGTTTTAGATGCCTCGTCATCTCCTTTCCAATCTGTTTCATGCAAAGTAACCCGTGTTGTGTTTGAGGCAGTGGACGTTTGCTGATATTTGGGGGTTAGCTGTAGTCTAGCATGGACACCAGCCCTGTCTGAGGAGTCGCTGACTCAGTCAGCAGCATCAGCTGGCATCTCCTTGACCAAACAACAAGCCGTGGAGCAGTTTCTGCTGGTAGCGTGGATGGTAATATGTTCCAAATTCCAGCATTGTGTTACAATCAGAAGTATGAGTATTCGCGACTCATGTGCCATATAAAGCAAGCAAGACTTGAGGTTGGCATTAAATTAACTTCCAACTCTTTCCACCCTAAAAGGGGCAGCAGTTACATTCAAATACCCGTACTACTGGGGCCCTGAGGATAGCTGACATACATAAAATCACTAATAATAGCTTTAATTAAATGTGTAGTTATATAATATTCTATGTTTAATAGTGCTTTGTTGGCAGTAAGCGACTTTCCACCATCACTGGAGGTTGTAAATGTGCTTTCGTGGTCAGGAGGCACAAGCCGACACACAAAGATCATGTTTTTACCTGTCGAATTCCCACAACATGCAGAAAAATTGGATTTATAAAAAAAAAAAAAGATCCTTGCAGGCCCATAACAAGCCATGATGGAAATAATTCCATACAATTTCTCCAGAGATGATTAGAGGGTGTTGACACAGGGGTCATTCAGTAGGTTTTATACATAATGTGTGTGATTACGGGGAAGCCAGGGTGGGCAACAGCAAGGCAACAGCATGCTCATTCCCGAGCAGGTGGCTGCTTCTTACCGTAGTCCTGGTCGTAGAAAATAATGAACTTCTGCCAGGTGTACTCCATCACCACATGGAAAATGACATCGTTCAGGTAGACGGGTGGCCGGACGAAGAGTGTGTAGTCGTCAGGCTGGCCAGGGGTGGTCGGTGGACAACTAGAGCGAGGGGTGCCTGCCGGTGCCCGCTGGATAAACAGATGGGGGATGTGCATGGCGTCAGCCAGAGACTGCAGAGAGCCCGCAGACATGCAGCCAATGGAGCTAACCAAAGCCAGGATTCCTCTGTTCATCAGCTCACATGCTGCAGAGGAAGAAGAAAAGGAAAGAAGGATGTTAGTTTAACAATATATGGCTTCTTTAAAAAAAATGCCAGGAACAACAGGAACAGTACTCCTTCACATTTAAAAATGAAGGGTAAACGGTTCTTGGCTTCCATGTGTGGTTTTTGGTCTAGACATTGGCAGGCAACCTGTATACATATTGTAGCGGTTCCTTGGAATCAAATTTTCCATGTTGCCCATGATCCATTTGGAGAATTTGGCGATGGTCCCCTCGTTTAAATGTGCTGCCAGAGAAATCAGTGCAGGTCCGCTGAGGCCATAGTAAACACAATCGGTGCTTTCTGTGCTGCCACGTTTCTATCACTGTATAACAAAATTCACTAGACTTCTTTCATAGCAGGATGCACTGGGGATTTTTTTTTTCCCCCAGAGTGATCATGTAAACTCATTTGAGCTCAATTCACTCACTCGCTCATGTTTAGCAGGCCGAAGTTTGCACATTGTCCTTGTTATGTTTAAACAGTACAACAATAAAACATGACTTGTGTGTGATGTAATGCCGTATAGGCATTTTTCGATTCAAAAAAGTTGTTATTGGGCAAACTAAGCCAAAACCTATGCATTCTTCATTCTTAAGAAGGATGAACGAACCATTAGAACACTATTCTAAGCTAGCCCTTGCCTGTCCTGTCTTATAACACCACTTTGTACCTGAGGAGGCCAAAGTGAGACACTACAGATTGGTAATGGAATCGGTCCAACATGCAAGGTTGAAGAAGAAATGCTGCAGCCCTGACGGCATATTCTAACCTCTTATCAATCATGCTGAAGGCATCGTTCCCAGTTAGATCAATGAAAAGACAGGTAGCCAATGAAAGGAACAGTAAGCACAACGATGGCTGAAGCTTTTGGTAAAAGACCACTGATTTTCCCTTGCTCTCGGGAAGAAACCACGTCCAGCAGCAAACAAAAGAAGTGAAAGAAGCAGAACAAGAGTTAACATCAGCGCTGCTTTCCACTGTTGGAGAAAGATCTTGGAGAGTGAATCTGATGGAAGTCTAGACTGGTAGCTAAACAGCTGTTACACCTAACACTAAGGAGGAGGGACTGTGCTTTTCCTTGTTTCTTACAATAGGGATGGACACCACAACTTTCTGGTGATATTTTGCTGGTGATATTGTTTGGAGTATGAAACTGACCTTTAATATCTGTTAATGCTCTTTCAACTTGCTTTTCAATGAAATATTGATTCATCCATTCATCAAGAAAGGTTTGCACAGAAACAGCTGGCACTTCTAATCGTTTAAAAAAAAAAAAAACCCAAAAAACTCAATTATCTTCTAACAGCAATCCTGTACTGAGATAAGCAAAAAGGCCAAAAGAACATGGTTTAAAAAAAGGCAGATAAGACCTAATGAACACTGAAAGAACAGCTCAATACAGTAGTCATTTTCTGTCAGCTTTGAAAAACTGTGCTCATGTAGCTCAACCTTGAGGAAAATCCCAAACCAGAAGCCAAGGAGTGAGGAATCAATGTGGCTTTGCTGCGCTCTTAATTACCGCTGCGGAATAAAGTTCAAATATCATTATTTCTACTCCATTTAGAGGCACATTTGTGCTCCGTGCTATTAGAAGGCAGTCTGCTGCTAGAGCTGCTGCACAGACTGTAGCACTGAATGTGTCAGCATGATACAGGAGGTTGGGGGGGGCGGGGGGGGGGGGGTCTTCATGAGGAAAAAGCATAAGGTCGCAAGGAGGGATAGTATAACTTAAGGAAGGAATAAGCTTTGCATCTAAAGCCACAAAGCACTTTGCATAAACATATAAATTATTTAAACGCAAGAACAGTCCGGGGAACTAATGCGACTTACTGAGCTCTTTACATGCTCTCCGCACTTCACACCTTCATTCCAATCTACAGTAGTGATGCTAAGAGATGTGCATGCAGTTATGTGCAGTAGGTTGTTTAAGACCTCCCCATATACCTCGGTCCTTAACCATTACATAATAAAGTCTCTGCTGTAGATCAAAGAAATCTGGCGTAATTTGGTGTATTAATGATTTTTCACAAAAACAACCCGAGATATTCTGAAGACAATGCTGATTCAAACCTGTCAGTTGATACTATGTTTGTGTTCATCAGTAGCAGAAGATATTATGTATTAAATATAATTAAAGTTTATTGCCTTTATATCCCCTACAGAAAAGACAAACTTGTTTAAGGTGGTAGTAACTTCAGGCTCCTGCAGATGGCGCTGCACGAGGATGATGAGGCTATAAATGCCTGCGGGGTGTGGGTGACGGGATCCATAGATTGAGAAGAGGTGGTACAGTGCAGGGAATGTCTCGTTCCATGTGTGGAAAATGGCTCCAGGGCAGATGTTAATGATTGGCTAAAAGGAGTGACAGCATGTGGGTGTGGCCAAAGACCCTAGTGTGAAGGAAGGAGCTGAATCTGCAGGTGTATGGAAGCATCAGGTCATATGGGTCTACCAGCAGTGGCTAAAATCCCAGTCTACAGGAAATTCTTCTTGGAATTGTGCCAGGGACGGCATCCACCAAATCTGGCCCAACTGTGTAACTCTTTGATGCAAGAGTGTCTGAACACTGAACACTGACATTAGTCTGCTAATTGTAGAACTAGTCATGGGTTTTCCCTTTTCTTTCGTGAGAGAGTATCCATCATTACACCTTTATGGAAGGAGCATAGAAAGAGCATGCTGTGGCCAGCGATAATCTTCCACGAAAGACAAGGAATCAAACACTGTATGCATCATGGAATTCTAACCTTTCTACCTCAAAAAATTTAGCCATAGGCTAATTAGATATAATTTCCTGGGGAAGCCTATCTCCAAACGCAGCCTTGAGGTCCTTGTCAAGTCTAATAGTAATGCACCCCTGGAAACCCCAACCCCAAATCCAAAGCAACGCCAACACACCCTCCACCTGTCTTGAGCTCCGGCACACAAAGTAGCGCTGATACCAGACACACACATTCATCTCACTCGGCTCGCTTCATCCCTCGGTGTTGGACTCGCGAAAAGGTGAAACATGGAGTGTATCGAGCCGAGCAGAGGCGCAAAAGTAATTTGCCAACTGCGGCAGAAAAAACGGGAGCGTCAGGGGCAGGACACGGGGAGGAGAAGGAGCGTGGCCCCATGCTGCTGAAAAAGCAAAAAGAACAGACCAAGAGAACAGGGCCGTAAACGCCAGCTCTAGCCCTAACGTGACACCGGCAGGCCGCGAGCGGGCTTACTGGGGCCGTTTCAAGTCATCACCAAGTTCAAGCTGAAGCCAGAATACTAAGCGACTGCAGCGAAGGGCCATATTGGAATAGTGCTGTGCATGCTGAAACGTGACCCTGCATGGTCAACACATAGCGGCATTCTTTCTCTACGGGGTATTGGGTGCTCAAGGACAACTTTAGAGGAAGAAAAGTAGAAGTTAGCCAGGTTTAGCCTAATCCTGACCTCAACACGTCATCATGCTGTAGACACTCAGTTTAAACGGGAATGAATCCTGATGTTCCGTGAGGAAATGCTACTTGGTTGCTAACAGTGAACGGTAGCAAAGAGCAACCAGTTATCGCTAGAACTTGGAACCACTGACCATTTGTGCCACACCCACATACAGAGTACACCCGCCCAGAGCAGTGGGCAGCCCTACCCACAGCACCCAGGTGCAGTTTGGGTTTGTGACTAAACGCTGGGCGTTTTCATTCATGGTCATTGTCAGGTCACCAGCCGATGCTTCCTTGGTTTTCGAGGCAGAGCTGAGTCGAGGTGCAAACTCCGGTGCCTTGTACCTTAACTGATCTTGGTCCACATGTTCTTGGGTGCTGGAATGCAAGTTGGGCAGTGGAAGAACATGAGGACCCAAGTACCCACAAGATCGCATGCTGACAAACGGCCCTGTGGTTCAGGGGGATCCACACAGAAATACCACAGGGGGAAAAAACCCTGACTGGATCGTTTTCCATGGGACGTTTTGACTCGTTTGACTCTCCAGTCAAAACACTCTGCTCAGCCTCAGCGTGACACTCAGCAGAAGCATAACAACATGATTAGGCCATTTCAGACCATTGCAGCCATTTCAAACTTCCATCAAACAATGCATTACTCAAAGTACTATGCAAAACAGCCATTATTTTCCTCGTCTAATACTGACTCTATCCGTCAGCCCCGGAAAACCTGAGACGTAATAGGACAAATCTTCGGCTGATCCCTCGAAAAAGAGGCGTAATTAGCGTGACAACCTCCAAGCATGTGGTATAATTCATTAAACTAAATGCCATAATTCTTCCCCCTCTAATGTAAACCCGGCAAAGATTAACTGTCAATCAGCACCACAATACGCAATAATGAGTCGAAGCCTCTCCGGTTGATCCTATGAAGTGTTCGCTTACCATGACTACCTCTGAGCATTGACTAATTGCCGAAGTTTTTGAGCTGAATAAGCCCACCTCCAGTTAACAAGATTTGCTTTAACGAGGAAGAGGAACGTTCGCAATGCTACATTAGCCCTGTGTCATGGATTGGACCGGCTGAAAACTGATAGGCTGACTAATCCTTCCTTATTAAGGCACTATTGTGAATTAGTGCCTTGATCCTCCTGTGAACAGCGTCTGCGAGCCTCCATACTGCCCTCATCAATTGATCTGGCTAACTGCGTTAGCACGGGGGGCCGTGGAATGTTCATTACAAAACGGGATTACCATAATTAAACCACTGATTTGATTTCGCTTGATTAGTTTACATATTGAATAATGAACATGGCCTTATAAAGTCTCGCATCTGACGTTCCTACGGAAGCGAGGCTGGGACGAAACAAGCAGGCGTGGTGGTGATGGCCGTGGAAAATTCTGGGCAGATTGTGGAAGCAACCACTGGCTATAGGGGTGAGTCGTAGCAGGTTCATCTGGTGGTCAGTCTGTTAGAGTCTACTTCACGAAGATATTTTGAGACACCTTTTAGATCCATTTAGAGATACTTCAGAACATATTCAATTGTATATTATGTATATAGCTGTTCTATTAAGCACAAAAAAACATTACGCTTGAAATTTACTTGCTGATATTAAACTACATATTTCTACTACATTAAATTATATTTACTTTTTCCCTGGGAGTGTAAATTAGTTTACTTAGTATATTAAGTACACTGAATATATTAAGTATATATTAGTATATTAAATAGTACAGACGGTAAAATGTACCTGTAATTATTACATTTCTAATATATATATACATGAAATATATGCTTGCTGATATTAAAGTACATTTCTAATACAGGCTGTGCATCCAGGCTGAAGCACAGGGGTGATCGTGCCTTTTCAGTTATAGCCCCTAAACTATGGAATGAGTTGCCACTACATGTTGGGCTAGCCCCCACACTGCTAGTTTTTAAATCCCGTCTGAAATCTCATTTTTATTCTTTGGCTTTTAATGTAGTTGAGAGTTAATGTTGTGGTTTTGTTTGTTTGTTTTTATGTATGTCTGTCTATTTATTATTGGACAGCACTTTGGTCAACATTTGTTGGTTTATAAATATAAATAAAATTGACATTGACATTCAAATATACATCATTAATTTTACCTGGGATACAAAGGCACACAGATATACTTAAACACATATTAATGTGCATTTGTAGTACATTAGTACTAGTATGCTAGTATCTAGTACATTAAAATCCTTAGTTACAAAAGCACACATCCCTGTTTTTGACGTTTATGCTTACAATGTTGTGACTGAGAGACAAATGCCAATAATAACAACCTCAGTAATGCTGGTAATGCTCAGTAGTCTGCAGGATTGGGAGGGTCACTATAAAAATATTCTGAGACAGATTACTGTAGCCTGTAATCCAATCTAAAAGATAACGATGTTATAGTACTGTAATCTGATTACTTTATTCTTTTTAAAGTTGTATAGGTAAAACAGAAAAAAATATATAATCATAAACCTTATTCAACTTCTAAACTGTTTATCCATCTGGGTCGTTCTTGCTAGAGCCAATTCCAGTACGCATTGGGCAGAAGGCAGTAAAACTAATACCAGTATACTAGTATATAACTTACAGAATTAAATATTCTATATTTTTGGACTTTTGGATTTTTGGACCGGGTTTGATATTTGAAGCTGTACTTATGATGTTGTTTTGCTTTGCTCAACAAAAACATGGCAAAAACAGCAAACGAGACTAGAACCATATTCATTTTGCATCATATTAAAACATCATAAAATATCTTCCTTAAGAATATGTGTAATATTAAAGGTTGTCACATGTTCCATTCTAATTGGGCACAATGGCATCTCAGAATCTAGAACCACAAGCACTGATCGCCTGGAGAACAGTTTCACTGCACTGAGGGCAGGAGAACAAACCACGTCCATCATATCAATAAATGATGGGTTGATATGGCTCTATTTCAGGTTTAATGCCCAAGAATAGCAGCCTGCTACTCCAAAATGAAGCCTCTGCAGGACAGAGTGATAAAAACCTTCATCCTCCGAGTGTAAAAAAGACAGAGGAGATGATTTCTGATCCCCGTGGAAGTGGCGACCACAGGCCAGTGGTTAATCATAATGAAAGCATTGCTCGAGTCTCTTCCTATGAGTTCCCCAGAGTGTACATTGACATGGAAGACTCATGTTGAGTGTGTTTAGATTACAGCAGAGGCTGCATTTATTACCCAGACCTGGGCTTTGGCGTGCACATCCATGATGCTGTTTTATCATGCTGTCCTGGAGAGGATCACACGATACAGTATCACATACTGTCTGGTTTGGGAGCCTCCCTTCGCAGCTAAAGGCCAGATTAGCTCTCTTGTGCGGACAGAGCAGCAGATTATCAGAGTGCGGTAACAGCCCATCTACTCAGTCCGTTTATGAGCCAGTCTGTTTTAAGAAGATAGAATTATTTCTGACCCAGCTCATATTCTGCAATCAGAATTGGGCAAAAGATTTACGAGACCCAGGTGTAAGCTAAATGGGTTCAAGCATTTCTTCCTGCCTACATCAATCAAGTTACTTAATGCCGTGAAGTGAAAAGTACCGGGCTTGTGGGCTTGTGGAAAGTCTGGCTTGCAGTAGACGTCTGTGCAAATAGGGATGACAGGCTGGAAGTGGAGGTGGACTGTAGGTGATTTCTCTCTCTCTCCCTCTATTTCTCTTTCTAATACACATATATATATAGAACTACACGGTCACTGTTTATTAGACATGAACACTTTGAAGAGCAAAGAAAACTTCAAATGCAGCGTGTGCAAAAATTATAGCACATTTTATATTTGATGCTGCAATTTTTCCAATACGAAACTCAAACATGAAACTTAGCAAACCATTATTTTCACTTGAAACTAACAAAAATATTAACATAAACCAAGGTTTTCACATACATCATAGATATATAGATAGATAAAATAGCCCACCGACCAGAAACATTCCAGCAACAACTTTCCTATGGTTCAGAACTGACCCAAGGATGACTACCACACACTGTGTGTGGGAAAAGATGAGATTTCCTCTCGAACTTTACATCTACCTCTCTTTAACTTTACATCAACTACTCTTTTACTGAACACAGATCTGTGGAGATCCACAGGCAGCCCTGGCACACAGGTCACTTCTAACCATACAACTGTACATGACTATATTTTCAAAGACTCCTACAGACAACCCCTCAGTCCAGCATGCTCTACATGGCTAGGTTTGAGAATAGCCCACCAAACCAGAAATCTTCCACCAACAGCTTTACGGGGGTCCAAAAGATGACTACCGAAAACTGTGCATGGAAAAAGATGAGCTTTGCTCTGTAACTTTACATCTACAAGGTACGTGTGTCTGATAATGTGACCAGTAGGGTCGCACAGTGTTTGATCCACTCCCACCAACATACTGTTCCCACAAGCTATTCATTCAGAGCAGAAAAGTAGAAAACCCCTTAAAGCCTAGGGTCCACTGGAGGGGCCCAAACACCAAGAACAGCCCAACAGGTTGGCACTGCAGCCCTGAATAATAATTACACATCACGGAAAATTTGACAGACGTTTCAACAACTGAATATTATACCACACTGCATTTTTTGCTTCTGATGATCCAAGTGGTCCTAAACACAAATGGTGTTAAGGTCTGGACTGTGGGTTGGCCAGTGCACAGGGTAGAGAGGTCTTCTCTCAGTGGACAGTGGATAGACAGAAACGCCTGTGGATGTTGTCAGATCTGAAGCAGGAGTGGAGCTTGATGTTCTTGTCTCTCTTAAAGATGAAAGCTTTCGATGCTGTTTACCTGATACCGAGGGTTTGGATGATCTACCAGGTCTACCAGTTTCACTATAGATTTTTTTGAGTCTGTGTTTTGCAGTCTTATAGTAGCATTCAGTTTCTGAAGCTTTTATTTGGTGGTTCTGTTTCTTTTTGTTTTCTGACAGCGAATAAGTAGCAGCCATGGGCTAGAGGTTAGGGAACCAGGCTTGTGACCCGGAGGGTCGGTGGTTTGATCCCCTTAACCGACAGGACAGGACTGAAGTGGCCTTGAGCCCCAACTGCTCCCTGGGTGCTGTGGATAGGGCTGATACCACTCTGGCTGTGGCAAGTGTGCTTCTCACCCCCCTGGTGTGTGGGTGTTACACTTTACAGATGAAAAAATCTCAAATCTGAATTCTAATAAATAACTTCATGACTTTTTGGCCAGTTTGAGTGAAAACTGAATAAACGAAAGGGTGGTCTCTGACTTTTACATAGCACTGATTTGAACACTGCATTGAAATCGATACACCCCCTAGCCACTACCATGTTGGAATCACAACAGAGATAATATCTGGCCCTGCGGTGATCCTGTAAATCCGAGCATCTCCTGAAGAAATCCCGGCCATGCCAGACAAGCTTTTCCCTGGGGTTTGCGGTGTTAAGTGTTGTCCCGTGTCTCGGCAGCACCACCTGATGCAGCCACAGCGGCAGTCATAGCTGAGTGCCGGGGTAGTGACTGCGGAGTGCTTCTGCAGAAAGGCCCCATTTACTCTTGACAGGTGAACACGACAGAAAGCTCAATATCACGCTCTACTGCCGCCACGGTGCTCAAGCATTCTCTCTCAGTGTACTCCCCTCCCTTACACACCTGCACTACCTGTGTTAGTGTGCACCGCTTTCTTCTAATAAACATCCCCTGCTGTTTAGCAGCACCTACAGGCTTTCGGTTACTGTACCCCAAGCTCTGGGCTTCATGACCTGAAAACCCATGGGCTACTGAAACTTTCACTCTCCTCAAAAAGGATCTTCAAACACGTTAAATTGATATTGCGTTTGAACGGGGCGTGATTGTCTGTACTTCCTTGTGGAAATGAACTCATCATCTGAAGAACAGTTGCACAAACAGCTGCATCCAGATTGAATCAGCCATTACCATAATGAGACATGCAAATGATTCAAGTTACACGCTCGGCCACACATGTGACGTAAGTGAGGACGGGCCTTATCACTGTACCTGACTGACCCAACAGCCACAATTGCAGATTCCATGATTCAGTGAGCAGTGATTCCCTCCATGAGTCGTCCTGTTAGTTACAGCACCATTGACAGATGGCTGCACGATGCAACGCCTGCCCTTAACACCATGTCAACACCGCCAAAGACTGCAATGCTGAGATGTCTGGCATGTTGCGTTAGCCAACATGGCAGCATGACTCCATACTGAGTCCATACTGACTCCATACTACTTCTGTATGTGTAGTTCTATAAATATTGTCCATATCAGTATAAATTGATCACCATTTATTGTTCCTGGGGACCTTTAGCTTCCTTCCCAACCGCACTGCAACCCCACACCTCCTTCTGGGTGCAACTATTCTTTTGGTGATGAGTATATCATGGAATATTTGGGTGCAGTTAACTGAGTATTCAGGTAAGGCATACAGAGTTTGGAATAAAAATATGACGTATTGGAATATCATGCCTCTTGAGTCCCACAATACAGCATCATCCAGCTCTGTAACCAATTATTCCAACTGCACTCGCAGGATGAAGTGTATTTTCTAGCTGGGTAAACCATTTAGACACTTCAGTCAATATTGCTTCATCTGATCCTATTAGTTAGCTTCATGCTACTGTTCTCAGTGTGGTTAATTAGCTGTGATGTGAACTCTTCATCCCAACTCAGTTTTAGAACCATGTTGTCATTTGTGTCAGCACAATTGCAAATTTTGTGTCAGCAAATTTGTCTTCCGCCTTTAACCACCTTATGAAGTGAAGCACCCACATACACACACACTAGTGACCACAAACACTTGCCCAGAGTGGTAGGCAGCACTATCCACATCACCTGGGGAGGAGTTGATGGTTAGGTGCCTTGGCGAAGAGCATTTTAGCCGAGTTCTGTCAGCTGAGTGAATCAAACCAGCGACCCTCTGCTCTCAAGGCTGGTTCCCTAACATCTGTCTACAACATCTCATCTCAAGTCCCAGCAACAATACAGACTTTACTACCAATGAACAGTGAGGGATCCAAAAAAGAAACCATTCCATGAAAAAGCAGAAATTTAGTAAAAAAAAAAAAAACCCACCATATCAGAATTCCATGTAGCATAAAAATGAACCTTGCAGAAATACAATTATTGGTGTCTTGATTATGTAACACTTCTACATGTAGTCCATTTAAAATCCATTTTTACATTTACAAAGAGATGCCCTTCCAGTGCCTGATGATGTCAGTTAAGTGATTGATTAAGACACCTTTCAGGGACTACCGAAATCTCGGCAATGAGGTCTGAGGACTTGGTGTATCCAACAGACAAACCTTTGTCCTTTCTGCAGAAGAATAAGCATTACTCTAATCCGACGCTCTTTAAGGCTGACAGAAAACATGGCTATGTGGACTGTTAGTGTGCTGTAAAGTTTGCTCTACTGCATTAGTAAAATTATTCCTCAACACAGATTTTTTACATACCTCAGAGCTATATTGGTAAATCGGAAAACTTCCCCAAGTTCCCATTTACGGCATTTAGCAGACGCTCTTACCCAGAGCGATCTACAACCGTGCTTAGTGTTCTGTTGGATAATATTCCAGCTAGTACAGGAAAGTTTGAGCCTAAACTCACCATGAGCTCAGACACTGCCCTAACAAGGGCCAGCGCTAATACCTAGAGAGACCCAACTAGAGCACTACCTGGCAACCCAACCCAGCGCTCATACCTATAGCGAAGAACACACTAGCAAGCCAGAAGAGATCTTTACCAAACCACCAGTTTTAGTCAACCAAACTTTGTTGCCATTGGAGTTCATCAGTTCTACAGCATGTGAGTCAGCAGCCAGCCAATGGTGGAGTAGCCAACCAACCTGGCACCCTCTGAAAACCAGCAGACACTTTGCACACCAAGTTTCGTCAATACACTGATCATGCATAACAGTGATGAGCATACACCAACCTAAAGTACATCCAGCTTTACACAGGTACTCATTCAAACAGGTATATATTTTATCGGGACCATTGCATGTAACTCCACCGGCATCAGATATTAAAGAGGCTATGGGGCCAAATTCCTGGACTGGACCGCCAGGATGATGTCCGGTCCAACAAGTATAATAAACACCTACGACTCTCAAGTCATCGTAATATTCCAATCTTAACCAGACCAGCGACAACTAATCTGCCATCAGACCCAATGCACAAACGGTGTGCTCTCCAACACACCCTAGCACCCGAGCCCGAGCCTTCCTCTGGAAATCTGTTGCTGTTGAGCAAGCAAGATGAATGCCTCTCTGGAGAGTTTGAGGCTTCTCCTTTTTAGTTGTAGTGGGAGCTTTTGTTGCTGTCACATTCACGAGAAAGATATGCAGCTCATCTTCCCCCTCCCACCTCCTTCGTTCCCTCTCTCTGTTTTCCTCCTCCATCCTGGCCTTGCCACCACAAAGCACTCCACTCCGTTATCACCGGAAGGCATGCTCGGAGCACTGTGGGTGTCTGCGCAAACAGATATTAGATAACTGCCCGTCTGCCTCCACTTCTAATTGTAACACATTCAATTGCTCCACTTGCAAATGAGCCACTTATCAATCGGCTCATTAGAGGTCGGAGTACCGTACATTGTTCCGTGAAAACCTTGAGATTGCATAATCCCACTGAAAAGGCTTGAGTGATCGATATCGCAGAAGACGCGCAATCATTATGGCTGAGTGTGAGACAGGCTGCGTGTGGCGCCTTATCTCAGATCATGAATAGAAAGAGGGCTCATCACCAGGTTGGGTAGAGACACATCAGCGTGGCTTCTGTAGAGCTATTCAAGGCGCGGGAATGGAAAACCTCGGATGAGGTATTCATGCAGAAATGAAGATGCTGGAGGGGAGGGGAGGTGTCTATACATGAGGCAACGGAAGGCACTTCAGTTGATGCATTTGGATGAGGTACCTTTGTACAGATGATGATGCGAGAGGGTAGGAACACTGATTCGGACACCTATACGTAAAACAATTCACGGAACATGAATGGAAGCACTGGGAGTAGGCATTTACCTATAAACGACGAGGCAAGACCCTCGTATTCCGCAGGAACGGCTAGCACAGCTTGTGTTGGTATCCGTATCCCGGGATTGCGGGGGAATGTCAACTATCATTTCCTCACTTCACACCTCCCACTTTGCAGATGTTTGTCAAGCAACATGGCACCGAGGGCGGCCACAAACACACGGCACAACGAGGGAGCGTGAGTCAAACATTTCCTGGAGAGAGAGAGAGAGAGTCTCCAAATGTCAAGGTGTAAGCGTTTGATGAAGGGATGCTCTGCCGGTATTGAAGGGACCCGTCTCGCTGCCTGTCTGTGTAATGAAGACGCATGAGCAAGTTAGCATGCCAGCTGGCTGCGAGCGAGTGGAGCACAATCAATGCACTTCAAGCCCACCTGGTGCCGCACGTTCCTGAAGAGTTCTTGAGAGAACGGCGGACCTCCTCTGAGAGAGAAAGCCAGGGGTGGGGAGACAGGCAGACGGGCGGAGAAAGGTAACCTCTACCTGTGCTCCGCCACTTGCTCAGTCGGGAAGAAGGTTCAGTTTACCTCGCCGCTGGGAGAGAGCGAGCGAGCGTGAGAGTACCTGTGGGCTTCTCTTGGCGAATCAGCATGCAAAAGTTTCCTCTCTAATTGAAGCGATTCAAATTGAGCCATTCATCACAGGCGAATCTCTTCCGAGTAACGCGCCTGGAATGAACCTGTGATTCATTAGAAAACTCCCCAGCATCCATCCTCCCTCTCCTCCTCTTTCATCTCCCGCTCCCATTCATCTTCCTCAGCAGGCTGGCCCTCCTCCCCCATGCATTCCTCCATCCCTACCACGCAGCTCTTATCTTCTCCCAGGGTTAGCCTTGCAACGGAATCCCTCTGCACCTCTTTAATGTGGAAGCTTAAACAGACAGCGGACGTTTCCTTGATTTCTTAATCAAGGCTGGTGATCTGTACCTTGAATGTCTGCCTTGGATTAGATACTGATTCCCAAACAGAACTTAGGATGATCTTCTCTGCGTAAGAACTTTTCGGGAATTTTAACCTCCTCAGCCTCCAAAACTAGGCGTCAGAAAAACAAGCTCTCTTTATCATCAAACATGTTTTGTGCTAAATATTAAAATAATTAATTTTTATAATAATTTTATAATATTTTTTACTAAACTGTGAATGTTTTTGAATTTTAAAGTGAATATTTTTTAATTTAAATACAAAGGTTGATGAATTTAAACGAAAAACTTCCATTGTCCATAAGTATATATTTACATTTATTTAACATTTTTGTATTTATATGTGAAATTTTTTCAAATTTAAATGTGATTTTTTATTTAAATGTAAAAGTTTTTCAATTTAAATGTGAAAGTTTATGAAATGTTTTATTAGTATCATAAGACACACAAAAAAGTAAAAGTTTATGAATTTTCACAAAATAAAAATGTTTCACTGATGCCTAAAACAGTTTTAAAATAATTTATCTATCAAAATATTTTTTTTTTAATACAAAGTATAAACACCCAATTAAATTAATTTATCTAAAATGAACTAATGAGTGAAACACGTGGGGTTCCTAAGAGAACAAAGTCAGAAAGCACTGAATAAGCTATAATGCACATCATGTAGAATTACATATAATTATTAAATATTACATTTTCTAGGCTAGCCCACAATAACATTGTTTTTTTTTTAGAAATCAGACTGCTGGAAATACAGGAAACGTTAAGTGTGCTTGTGTGTGTTATCACAATAATAATAAATAAGTACATTTAAAAAAAATGATAAATTCTAATATCCACTATAAAGGCCAGCGAAATCCACCGAAATCACTCAAAATCAACATTATTCCCAAATTCACAGATCATAATGTAAGCTCACTGCTAAACACATCCTGAATGACTGTGTTGTGTAATGCAGCAGCATTTTATATTAAAAACACAGTAAATATGAACTAAGGAATCATCACTGAGCACAGAATCCAAACGCCCAGACTACTAAACACGATCTGAAAATGTGTGTGGAAATAATTAAATACCACATCTTTGTTTTACCTTTGCAATTTATGGAAGGGACTATTGCTCCGAGTGTTGAACTTTCATTAAGTGTGATGTATTGCAAGTACAGCCAAACTTCGAGCCTGCTCGCCTGCAGCCTGTTTGCGCTCCTCTCTCTTCACCGAGAGGACATTTGGATGTGGCAGTAAAAGAAAAGTGAGGGTTTTGTGTTAAGCCAGGATTTGCTGGTTTGCTCTTTTTGGCATTACGCCAGCAAGAAGTGCACACAGTCACGAATAAATCTAACACAGGACAACAGACATCCAACAAAGGGTTTCCAAATCAATATGTGATTTCACTGCACTGCATACTTTTCAGAAATATTCTCAATTGATTCACATTAAATCTGGGTTCCTCCAGCCAGGGCACTCTGGCGTACGTCAGCAGATCCTCCGATAACAGCTTCTATGAGTCCTGTATTCATTATGCAATGCTAATACATTTATGAGGCATTTACAACATACATAACACCTAAAATACTTGGCATAGGCTTGTTTAATATCGCTTAGGTAGTTATGATGACATGCATAATAATTCATAATGCTAGACTATACAACTTTAGTATGTCAGGGTCTAGAACACCTTCATATGCAACACTGGCACTTCTGTTGCCAGTGTTGAGACATGCGATATTAGCAAGGATGGCCGTTATCACTGCACCTGACTGACCCAACACCCACGATTGCAGACATTCAGTGAGCAGTGGTGTCCTCCATGAGTCATCCTGTTAGTGCCAGCACCATTGGCAGACGGCTGCACCACCCAGGACTACATGCACATCTATATGACGACTGCCCTTAACACCACGTCACCGTCACCACAGACTGCAATGGTGTTGTGCCAGACTGTCATGGAGTGACTCAGAACGGCAGCGGGTCATCTTCAGTGACGAGTCCCGCTGTTGTCTTGGTGGAGACGACCAATGAATCTGTGTGTGGAGGCACCGTGGTCAGTGCCAAGATGAACGGTTGGTTGTCACACGTCCAGAAGACCTGGTGTCCCTCCACCCCTACCGCACCATCTGCAGGAACTGTGTGAGGATGTTCAAGCTGCATGGGATGGATTATCACTGGACACCATTAGGAACCTCTACAGCTCCATACCGAGATGGCATGATGCGTTAGCAAACACGGCAGACATGCCATACTGAGAGACAGACTTCTGTATGTGTAGCTAAACGAGTCTAAACGTCTCCCCATTTTATGGCAAATGAAAAAAACAAACAATAAGTTGTGTCTCACACTACCATTATAACCAGCACACGTTTGTAAGCCACCCGTTTACCCTTTCTCTCCTTTGCAACTTCCTAGCCAGACTGCAAAGACCACTAGACCAGACTAGGCCTCTCCGCTTTCAGCCTAATCCTTCAGTACTGACCTTGTCTTCCTTCAGGAATTGAGTGAGTTGCGTGGGCTTCTTACTTTCTCTCTCTCTTTCTTTCCCTCCTTTCATAATAGTCTCCCTTCCTTCCACATAAGCCGTGGTGCTTTCTACCTCGCTTAGGTATTCCGGAGGAAACAGCAAATATGCTGGAAAGGATAATTTATCGGGCCAAAAGACTATGACTTTAGTAGAATGAGGTTATGAGAACCCGACCCCTCTGCAGAGGAAGAGAGAAGGGGGGAGGCTTTGAAGAGATTTTTGGCTGAGGGCTAAATTCAAAGAGAAACCCTCTTCAAACAGCAGCGCTTCCAAGGGACATATTTGCACACTTGTTTGAATCACGGCTCTGTGGGTGTAGCGTGATTCTGCATGGTTGTGTGCGTGTGTATATATAACTACTGCTAAAAGTTTGGAGCTGCGTGTGACCTTGATCATCTTTAAACACCTTCTTCGGTGAGAGTGCGCAGGTATTAATTATAATTACGTAATTAACTATTCACCCAAAGGTGTTTACATCTAAAGGACTGCACACACGACCGAAATAAATTAAGAGATGAAATAATATACTGTAATTGGCCGTTTATTATGGAGAGTGTGCACTACTGCACATGGCTGAGAACATTTTGGTCATTAGCAGCAAGATTGCATGCTTAATATAGAGTTATATAGAAATTAATAACACAAAGAATTACCTGACCTTAATCCCTACACTACATAAACATTTCATTAGCTCCACTGACCATATAGGAGCACTCTGTAGTTCTACAGGTACAGACTGGAGTCCATCTCTTCCTCTGTATACTGTATTACCCTGTTGGTCAGGACCCCCACAGAGCAGGTATTATGTGGGTGGTGGATCGATCTCAGCACCGCAGTGACACTGACATGGTGATGGTGCTGTCCAGTAACAATACTCAGTCCAGCAGCACTGCTGTGTCTGATCTACTCACACCACCACCACACACACTAACACACCACCACCACCACCACCACCACCACATCAGTGTCACTGAAGTGCTGAGAATTGCCCACCAACCAAAACTGCCCAACTAACAACGCCCTGTGACCACTGATGAAGGACTAGAGGACGACCAAGACTGCACTGTGCAGCAGCAGATGAGCTATCGTCTCTGACTGTCCATCTACAAGGAGGAGCAGCAAGGTAGGAGTGTCTAATAGAGTGGACAGTGAGTGGACACAGTGTTTAACCACTCTAGTAGCACTGCTGTGTCTGATCCACTCACACCAGCACCACACACTAACACACCACCACCACGTCAGTGTCACTGCAGCTGAGAATGATCCACATCATACCTGCTCTGTGGTGGTCCAGCGGGGGTCCTGACCATTGAAGAACAGGGTAATAGAGTATACAGAGAAACAGATGGACTACAGTCTGGACCTGTAGAACTACAGTGTATCCTATATGGTCAGTGGAGCTGATCAAATGAACATGAACTGGCAGCAGTGTTCTAGTGGCTGTCTGTATAATGTCACAGCAGTCTTCGTTTGTGTCTAGATACCCCATTTTTGCCTATACGGATTTGATGTCTTTGCTTTATTTGTTGGGCTTTGTTTTTCTCCAGGCCAGGTGGTAGACCTTTAGCATTTCAGATAGCACATTGAGTAAGGATAGCACTGTGACCTTTACCGTGAACTGTGAAAGTGCTCAGACCAAAAACACAATCTAACAGCTGTACAAACATTAAATGAAGCTGTGGTTCTCAAAATGGTCCTCAGACATTGTGTTTTGCCTAACTCCAATGCTATGCAGGTTGAGTCAGAGCTCAAATGTGGACCATCCTGGGGTCCTTATAGAAGATCTACAGGTACTTAACACTGTAGTGATGCTCAGATTATCAACAACGTTATGGTTCGGGTTCACACTACGGCCTGTGGTCCCTTATGGTCCTTCACACTATGGTCTTTGACACGCCCTAATGCTCAGTCCCACCTTTTAGCCAATCATTAACATCTGCTTTGGAGCCATTTTCCACACATTGGCTGCACCGTAGCACCTCCTCTCAATCTATGGATCCCGTTGCTCACACCCCGCAGGTATTTATAGCCCCATCCTCCTCACGCAGCGCCCTCTGCAGGCGCCGGAAGTTACTACCACCTTACACACACAAGGTGAGCTTATAATACAAGTATCTAGAACAGCGCAGTCCAGTCCTTTGAACAGTGGAGTATGCGTCCATGTGAAGGGGCCGCAGGAATTATGCTCGTGGAGCCCTATTTGTTGTTCCACCTGGCAGCGTGCCATCTCTGGAGTCCAGTGCTGACTCTACGGAAAGCACGCCCTCCTGAAGCATGAAACAAGAGGTGACACACCACTCCCTCTACTACAGCAGCAATCAGCGCACAATCAGATCCAAATCCATCAGTCCATTACTCTTAACAGGGCCCATAACCTCCAAGGTGAGAGCTGATTTGTGCTAACAGAACACTGTGGCCGTGCAGCTGGAAACAAATGCGCAGGACGCTCGGTAAACACGGCACAGCCGTCTGAAGGGTTTGATTACAAGCTCACACAGGAGAACACTCCCTCAGTAAAATCTCACCCCTGTGCAAGCGAGGGACGGAGGGGGAATGTAGGGTGCTGCTGGTACTCCTGGAATATCCTTATCCCTCCCAGAAAATCAAGCATAGTAATATTATCAGCAAATTTCAATAGTGTTGTTTAAAGAGAGTCTGGGTTTTAGGACACAGAGGCCCCAGGTGTTAGCGCTGTCACCCTGCAGCAAGCTGGGCATAGCGTCCATCCCTGTGTCTGTGGGGATTTCCTACCACAGGTCAAAGACATGCACTCCGCCTGAATTGGAGACGCTAAACTGCCCCACTAGGTGTGAGTGAATATGGATATCTGTGTATCTGCCCTGAGATGGACAGGCAACCTGTCCAGAATGCTTTCTGCCATCCGCACAACGGTCAGTGGAATAGGTTTACAATATTGGGACCCATTCATTCATTCATTCAGTAATTTGATCATGAATTTTTTAAACGCATGAATGTGTTGCCATAGCAAATTAAACAAAACAGTCTGATTTGGTTTATATGTCATGTTATAATATATAAATATTATTGGACATGAACACTGTTTTAAGGCATACAAGTCTTAACAGGGTTTCCTTTAACATCTGTCCAAAAAATAAAAAATAAAAATCTGTAATTGATGTGATCATGTCTGATTTGTAATAAAAAAAAATGATCTAAATTAGATTATATTAGATTGGATTAAGTTTGAGTTAAGTGGAGCCGCAATTTTGAACACACAAATGCATGCATATGAAAAGCTTCAGGCTTCAATCACGTCTTATTAAAATAATGTATATCATGCAAGACCGTCTCTCTCTCTCTCTCTCTCTCGTCTCTCATTTTTATTTAAAGAACACCCCAGCAAAACTGTTCTGGCTTAAATCTGGTCCATTTGCCGAATGGACTGACGGCACTTGGGCAGACCACTCCCGATTACAAGATGTGGGCCACATATTCACCAGAATAGACAAGAACCAAAAGTGGACCAAATCTGTTTTGGAACATGTCTGCAATTTGAATTTTTATATTTGTGGGCCACGTTTGGCTCACATGCACCTAGCCACTAAGTAGCACCTCCATATCTGTGCCAGAAGTGGACCAAATCTGTTTTGGAACATGTGGGCCACATACATTTTTTTACCTGTGGGCCAGTTTTGGGGGCACGACTTTCGTATCCGTGCCAGAGGTGGACCAAATCTATTTTGGGACATATGGTCCACATAAGTTTCTATATGGGCCACTTCTGACTCCCACACAATTTGCCACTAGGCAGCACTTTCAAATCGTTGCCAGAAGTGGACCAGACCTGTTTTGGAACATGTGGGCCACTTTTGACTCACATGCAGATTACCAGTGCAGACAGGCCAGCAGTCTCATGTCAAAGCCAGATGTGGCCCACACCTGCATGCATTCTGGGATGTGTGATGTACCATGTAAACCCTGCTAAGATACACTCTGTACAGCCCATATAGGCCATGTAAGTCAAACTGAAAGTGTAGAATTGGCATTTTTGTGATGCCATGACAACCAGAGTACCAAAGTACATGGCTATATGCAAATACTGGTATAAATTCAGAAGGGGACCGAGTGGACAAGTCCTCTACCCCTTTAAGAAGCCAACAAATTTGGTGGGTGGTGGTGGTGGTGGGGCAGGGGGGGGTGCAGGATGCCTGCTTGTCAAAGCACAGCTGAGTTGCAAAAGAGCTGTCAGATAGCAGTAATTATATAGCTGTCAATCGCAGTTTTAATCTCTAATTAAACCCGAAATAGACTGTCGCTTTTCCTTAGTTATAGGCAGTAACGACAGAAAGAAAGAAGCACTAAGCCGCCCTGAAATCGCTCAGTGCTGCTTTACTGTACTATGATCATTTGTTGACTTATGCTGTAACATCTATCAATAACTCTGCCTTTTTCTGCTTAATTATTGTCATATTTATAATCATTGGGGACATATTTACAGAAACATGCAGACAGACTAATTACCACGCGTAAATGAAATATGTTTGTTTAATACTAGTCATTAAAGCTTAAAAATACAGGTAACACTTTGCTGTAGGGTGCTGTTCAAAAGGTATTACTGATACTATAACACTTTATAAATGTTCATAAACGCTTATTCCAATAAGCCTCCTTCATTAATAAGGACAACATCTGAGAACTGAGAACTCAAAGTTAGCTAAAGTAGCCTTTATGACAGATTCGATTGATTGGAATAAGAATTTATAAGCACTGTTGTAGGGTTATGTCAGCTTGCGTAGGTCTTGTGTAGCATTATGAGCAGTATCCTAAGTGCTACTGAAAATTTTTGATTTGATGGAGTTCAATGTTGGAGTTGCCGAATGTCTGCTTTAACCTCTGAGCCCCCCATTCAGTTTACAGCACTTTAGCCCCATACAGTCATGCTGAAGAGGTGTGGAAGGAGGGTTGCTATGTTAACGAGGCTCATTAGAGAGGCAGGCAGTCAGTACAGGTAGATATGGTATCATTCTGAAAGGCACTGTAACAAAAACTGTCTGTCGTTTCTGGCAGCCCTAACTAGGGATGTATCGATCCGATATTGGGATTGATATATCCCCGATATATAAATAGCATAGTCTTGGATGGATACACACGATACACACACACACACTTTACTTTACACACACACACACACACACACACAGCAGCACATGTGTAGCGTGCTGGTGGACTTGACTTGCACACAGGAACTATGATATGGATTGAGCTGAAGAGTCAGCGGTATGGAGGTACTTAGTTTAACAGACTTAGTAAAGTAATATTAAGGCCAACTCTGAAGCCTTAGGTCGGTATGGGGTATCGCCAGATAGGCAAAGTTTATGTACTGTATAGATATCAGAACTGAAAAGGTTGGATATGAGCGTCTCAAAAAAAAAAAAAAAAAAAAAAAAACTACATACATGTGTTATGAGCTCCTGTGTTACATGCTAACCAACTTAAGAACCTACATGTGTTTAGGACTTGCCGTTGTTTTTTTAATGTACTTAGAATGTACTTCTCATAATAATGATTCAAAATAGCACTAATGATTTTTTTTTTAAGCATACTGGGTCCATTGGATCTACCATTCCTGGGTCTACTGATCTACCATATAAGGAAAGACTTAACTGACTTTGATTTATGAGGACGTTGTAGAAATGTAGTTTTCTATATTTGCATTTATATATTTATATATTTGCATCAGATCCACCTTTTTTCAGTTCTGACACCTATACAATACATAAACTTTGCCTGATCTGACATTTACCTTCCAAATTTCATGGGATATTTGCATAACCATCCCACGAAAGGCATTTTAAGGGTCCAAATATGGTTCTTCCATGGTACCAACAGGTTTCTTGGGTATATTCATCATATGGATTAGGCTGGACCCTCCCTCCACCCCTCCCAGGTTCTCAGAAATGCAGTCTGTACATTAGAACCTGCTGTCTAAGCTTCCTCAAAGCAGCCACTATAACATTCCCGGTGCCACCGCAGTGTGAGAGAGGAGAAAACAAAGTGCTTGAGAGGCGGCACAGAAGAAATAAGCAATGGGGTGAGATAAAAAGAGAGGTGTGAAAGAGAAGAAATCTTGAAAAGCATGACTCGGACAGTAAGAGAGGAGCTGGCATGAATAAGACTAATGCTTCAGTTCAGCAGTGTGTTGGAATAGACTGCATGCTGAACAAGAGTGGACACACATTGTGTGCTGGCAGACCTGACCTCCTAGACCACCGTGCTTCTTTCACTTGGTCCCAAATACACACTCCTGAAGATGAGAAGAGCCAGGAGCGGCAAGTTCTAGTGGTTTTGATATCTGGGACACAGATAACTTGAAGAGATGTAATTCCGTGAAACAGATGGTGGATCTGCCACGAGGTTATGTCTGTCAGCTGTAGCTTATTGTGTATCTGAATGGAACCGAGGATCCGGCCTGCGCCTCCTACACAGGCGAGTGTCCCTGAGGCGTCTGTGGATGATTGTGTGTGAAAATTTATACACAACCATGTGTCTGGATCTGATGCAGAGAGAGCGGGGTCCCTCAGAATGAAAGCTCCTCCACCACCGTCGTTTGTTGAAGTGCAAGTAAGTGAAAAGTAGGCCGAGATAGGGTGATGTAATTGGATATTGGCGAAGACCGACAGGTAAGTGGTGAAAATCACTGGGCTGGGAAAATGAAGTGATAAACAGAGTTTTAAAGGGACACTATGTCAGATTTAGGGATTTGGAGACCCCTCTGGTGGAACTATGTAACTGCATGTATATTGTGCAGAAGGATATTTTTTAATAGCTGTGCTTTTGGACCCCCATGTGTGAATGGAACTCTATGTAAGTGGTCGTAACTTTACGCTACTGCAGATGGCGCTGCACGAGGATGGTGGGCCTATAAATACCTAAGGTGAGGTGCTACAGTGCAGGGAATGTCTCGTTCCATGTGTGGTAAATGGCTCCAAAGCACATCTGAATGATTGGCTAAGATGAGTGATGGCATTTAGGCATTCCAAAGACCATAGTGTGAAGGAAGTAGCTGAATCTGCAGGTGTATGGAAGCGTACGGTCATACGGGTCTACCAGCAGTGGCTAAAATCCCAGTCTACAGGAAACTCTACTCTGAATTGTGCCAGGAAGGACATCCACCAAATCTGGCCAGAGTGACCAATTCTTTGAGTGTCTGAACATTGATGTTGCCTACATCCAGAAACTTCACTACATGCCAAACCCAGTCACAGCTGTTACTAGTGCTCATTAACGTATTCGATCCTATGAGGCTCAATGACGTTTGATGTGGTCCAATGAAAACTTGGTACCTCAGACTGTTTAAATGATTATTTCGGGCCCTACAGGCTGAAAACAAAGGCGTGTTAAAAACAATGCACTTTACGAGACATTATTAAGTCATTCAGCGAGAGTCACTGTCTCCACTGTGGGTTTTCCCCAAGTGCAAAATACTGCCTGTGGAAAATTCTAAGCATTTTCCATTCAGCTTAAGTGCCCTAATGGCTCAGATTAGTTGTAAAATTGCAACACTTCATGATTTCCCACAGGAATCTGTAGCTGAATTTAAAAGCTCCTCCGCTATCATGGCAGAAAATGCAGTTTTAAAGTATTTGTGTTATAAACTACATGTTCTCAAAAAAAAAGCCGTCTCAGACTCACAAATCATGGAAAAAAATGCTTTTCTGAAATGAATGGTTGTAGAATATTTACAGTGAGGTGCCTTTCAACCATAAGTGGCATACAACAAATGTATACATGCTTATTGTATGGTGTTTTTTCCAAAACCTGCAGAGAAACTGACCCATATATGCAGTGGTGACTGTAGAAAATGTAAACAGGGTTGGAACAGAATTTTTGGTTAATGTATGTATATGAATGTTCGGGTGCAATCTACCAGTCAAAAGCTTGAACCACCAACTAAACGGATGGTGTTGGTGATCTTAAAGACTTTACAGACTCTACTTATACTTAAAGGCTCCAACTGATGAGAGTCTGAACCAGTCCATATCCTGATACACCACATCTACTCCTGATGTACACAGTATGATACTCCTCCATATCTCCACCTCTAATATATATTTAGTGGTGTAAAAACTTTGATCTCTTTTTCTGCACAGTGTAAAAGCTCTAGTTCGCCTTTCAGCTTAGTGAATATTCATGATGGACCGACCAATAGAATCACTCCAAACCTGCTTATTAATAAACCTTGTTCTATCAGCTCCACTGCAGGGTAAGGAAGCTGGTTCATCCTCCTGTACAGCTCCACTCTGGAGGGTTTAAGGTGGACTGTATAATTCCATGAGGGCTGGTTTATAGTTTGGTGTCTTCACTTTTATTCTACAGTACAGCATTAAGATAAACATACGGAGAACCTGCTATGAGGAGCCGTCTCTAAACTTTTGACTGGTAGTGTATATTTGCATTTTACAGCTCTATTTATTTCAGATCTGTGAACAGTTGTCAGAAAAGTTGAACAATTGTCAGACTTATCTTCTCTGAATTATTTTCAGTTTTGAAAATAATAATAAGTATTGAGTTATTGTTTTGGTGGAACCACCATAGACTCCTATTTATTTTTGGCCCAACCCAAACCCTATTGGTTCCATTAACCTACAGCCACCAAACTGCACATACTCACTCAGGGCAGATGCCCAAACCCTAATCAACAGCAATACTGACCATCACTCCTCTATGTGTTGTTTATTCATCCCTCACTCCTCCCATAGACTCCTATTTATTTTTGGCCCAACCCAAACCCTTTTGGTTCCATTAACCCACAGCCACCAAGCTGCATGTTCTTACTCTGTGGCAGATCCCCAAACCCTAATCCACAGCAACACTGACCCGCACTCATCTATGTGTTGTTTATTCATCCCTCACTCCTCCCATAGACTCCTATTGATTTTTGGCCCAACCCAAACCCTATTGTTTCCTTTAACCTACAGCCACCAAACTGCACATACTCACTCAGGGCAGATGCCCAAACCCTAATCAACAGCAATACTGACCCGTACTCCTCTATGTGCTGTTTATTCATCCCTCACTCCTCCCATAGACTCCTATTTATTTTTGGCCCAACCCAAATCCTATTGGTTCCATTAACCTACAGCAACCAAGCTGCATGTTCTTACTCTGTGGCAGATCCCCAAGCCCTAATCCACAGCAATACTGACCCGCACTCCTCTATGTGTTGTTTTTTTCATCCCTCATTCCTCCCATAGACTCCTATTCATTTTTGTCCCAACCCAAACCCTATTGTTTCCTTTAACCTACAGCCACCAAACTGCACATACTCACTCAGGGCAGATGCCCAAACCCTAATCAACAGCAATACTGACCCGCACTCCTCTATGTGTTGTTTATTCATCCCTCACTCCTCCCATAGACTCCTAGTCATGTTTGGCCCAACCCAAACCCTATTGGTTCCATTAACCTACAGCCACCAAGCTGCATGTTCTTACTCTGTGGCAGATCCCCAAACCCTAATCCACAGTCATCCTGACCCGCACTCACCTATGTGTCAATTATTCATTCCTCATTCCTCCCATAGACCCTAATTAATTTTTAGCCGCACCTTAGCAGCCGGCAAGCGATAAGCATCAGCTGCACAATCACTCTGCATCTCCTCCAGGAAATGCACCGTTCTACTTCCCTTTGCCCATCACAGCGGCTCTGCTGTTCCGCAAGTTTTGATTGGCTGGAGGTGAGATTATTTATTATATTAATACCGTGGCCTGTCTATGATACCAGACAGCTTTTCAAAAGCATCACAAGTTTTAACACTTCAACAACTTTCCCATCAATTACCATAAACTTATTCATCCCCTGAGAGCTCAGGGAGAAGAAGAAACGCACTAATTGAGGCGTAATGCTGATGAAGTTACTGAAGCTTCAGCTCGGAGCTCTGAGCAGTATTAAAAACCAGCTAATAAACTACAGCCATAACCAAGACAAGTCAGCTCTGATTGGTCAGTCTGCTTATTAATGCATCACCCAAGAACAAATATAACGGGATGCGTTTAACACTTGGCACAGCATCATAGTTCTCAGAGACAGTGTTAATGTGCATGTGAACGGTTGAAATATCAGACTTTGGGGGACATAGATTTCACACTCGTGCACTGACACATATTCCACATCATGTGGCCCAAACACATGGACACACTTCGCTAATTATTAGCAGCTTGTATCAGAGCACAGGATCAGTCCTATCAGTCCTTCCTCTCTGCCCGAAGCAGCCCCGCTCCCTGTATGTGTCCAGAGCTCACCCACAGAGCAGGTATGATGTGGGTGGTGGATCATTCTCAGTACTACAGTGACACTGACATGGAGGTGGTGTGTTAGTGTGTGTTGTGCTGGTGTGAGTGGATCAGACGCAGCAGTGCTGCTGGACACCTCAGTGTCACTGCTGGACTAAGTATGGTCCACCAACCAAAGCTATCCAGTTGACAGTGCCTTTCGGACAGTCTCCTGATGAAGGACTAAAGGGTGACCAACTCTGCATGTGCAGCAGCAGATGAGCTATTATCTCTGACTGTACATCTACAAGGTGGGCCAGTACAACACACACTAACACACCACCAACACATCGGTGTCACTGAAGTGCTGAGAATCGCCCACCAAACAAAACTGTCCAGCCTACAGCGTCCTGTGGGCAGTGCTCTCTGAGCAGCGTCCCGGGAGCAGCATTCTGATGAAGGACTAGAGGATGACCAACACTGCACTGTGCAGCAGCAGATGAGCTATCGTCTCTGCCTGTACATCTACAAGGTGGACCAGCAAGGTAGGAGTGTCTAACAGAGTGGACAGTGAGTGGACACAGTGTCTAAACACTCCAGCAGCACTGCTGTGTCTGATCCCCTCACACCAGCACCACACACACTAGCACAGCACCACCACGTCAGCGTCACTGCAGTGCTGAGAGCGATCCACCACACACATACTACCTGCTGTGGGGGTCCTGACTATTGAAGAACAGGGTACTATAGGACACAGAAACAGATGGACTGTACCCGAGAACTACAGAGTGCTCCTATATAGTCAGTGGGCTGCTGTTGTTTACATACAGGAATAAAATGACCCAAGATATTATTATTTTTTTCATATTTGTTGCTGTTATTATTATTATTATTATTATAACAGTCAAATACTGTATGTGAGAACAATTGGAGGAATGAAATGCGGCATATCTATGTAATGAAATGACTGTAATTTTACAGATTACTGAGAAACACATACGTTTCCTGTTAATTACAGGTTCGGTCTGGCGCTGCCAACCCTGCAGCTGGAGTTCTTCTATTTCTCTACACTGTAGGTAAATCAATGGATAATCAATTACAGACCTCATCAATCCTCCCCTATTTGCAGATCAATCGACCAGCCATGCCAAGAAGAGGCTTCTGTCTGCACTTGCAGAGTCAGTCTCAGCACCGCCTCTCAGCCCCAGCCTCTCTTCTCAGGCAGGCAGCACACTCAGATTAGCGCAGATGGGCGCAGGAGGCACTGCAGGCGGGACGGGATGTTTATCACGTGCATGGATGAAGGGGCGAGAGCAGGCTCGTCTAATTAAGCACGCGGCGCTGAGCGCTCCTGGTACCGATACAGTACACACAAGCACGCCAGCATACCTCGCTCACATCAAAAACATGCTCTCCCGCTCACGTCCAGAAAAACGCTCCGAAGTGCCGGCGCCACAATTAGGCCACAGAAGCAAAACCTCAGTGATGCAGGACCGCCCCTGGACTACAAAGACATGATTTAGCACCGCGCGAGCCAGGAAGACAGCACGGAAAGATGAGAGTCGGAATAATTACAGTCAACAGCCACTGCAAGATGCCGCAGCTTGGCCTCTGGCTAACGTCAAGTTCAACTACAGTTGATTGCCTTCTATTACCTATGAAAGAAAGCCTGTCTGAATATTCTCAACACACTCACTCACTCTCTCTCACTCATTTTCTACACCGCTTCATCCTTCTGGGTCACGAGAGGGGGGTGTTGGGTTAGGCTATCCCAGCATTCAGTGGGCTGAAGGCAGGAAACACCCTGGACAGGCCTTCAAACCAGCACGGGGTAGACACACACATATACATTCATTCACTGGGGGGCCTATTAGCAGCTTCATGTACTGACCGCATGTCCTTGGACTGTGGGAGGAAACCGGAGCACCTGGAGGAAACCCACACAGACACAGGGAGAGCATACAAACTCAGAAAGAAAAGACCCCGGATGCCCCAACCTGGAATCAAACCTGGAACCCCCTGGACAGCGCTACCTACCGTGCCACCCAGTTCAAAATACACTACTGTCAAAAAGTCTGGAATTACCTTCCAGGCATTCCCAAAATATTCCAAAAGATGGGAACACTGACATGAACCCTAAGCTAGTGAGTTCACTCACTCATGCACCCATCACACACCCATCATCTACACTACCACTTGGATCACCAGCACCAGTATCCCAGTGCTCTGAGGGGCAGAAGGCAGGAAACACCATGGACAGCCCACCAGTCCATCACAGGGTAGACTCTTATTCACACCTAGGGGGGCCATTAAGGATCTGCAGTTCGGCCGAACGTATGTCTTTGGATTGTGGGAAGACACCAGAGCACAGACACAGGGAGAGCAGTCAACCTCAGAAAGAAAACACCTTGGGCGCCCGGTCGTCATTACCTTTTCGGCATTCCCAAAGTATTCCAAAAGATGGGAACACTGACATGAGCCCTAGGCTGGTGAGTTCACTCACTCGTGCACCCATCATCTACACTGCTACCTCCTGGAACACCAGGGGGGTGCTGGAGTCTATCCCAGTGCTCAGAAGAGCAGAAGGCAGGACACCCAATGGACCAGTTACCAGTCCAGGGCCAACACCACACATTCTCAACACCCTCATAAGCATGTCACCACAGCTGACATAAAGCGTTATAGATAGTCGCCAGCTTATACAACTTTTACTCTTACAACCACGTATTGTTCATTTGGTCCAAATTTGGTGGACGCCTTCCCCGGCATTTTCCTAGTCGTTCCAGGTAGTCCCACAGACTTCCAAGACAATTCAAATGTCCCGATGTGTCAACTTCTGAATGTACGTCATGCCAATCAGTCATATTTGCAGCCATGTGAATGTGAGAGCTGCCATCTTGGAATACCAGGATAGCAATGGTATGTTCTTCAGTAAGATGCTGAGCAAAAGGCTAAACCTGGTTGTCCAGCAGCTCGCTGTAGGCACTGTGGGTGAAATGTACTGTCAGCCCAACCACAGAACCTTCCACATAATTAACACACCTCCAGAACATCACAGGGGGAACGCATTTTTGCCCAGGGAGCTGATTTTTCCACCGAGAATTCTCGGATTACTACATGAGGAATTGTATTTACCTGCATTATGGGAGTATCTACGCTGCACTGCACAGGAAATGCCAACACTGGTAACATTTAAGAACGACATGGTAACCAAACCAAAGTTCTGGCTTCACTCTATTCTGTAATGACAACAGCAGATGGCCATGTGCGTAATATAACAGGAAGCTTTATGTAGGTGCCATAACTGGTTTTAATGATCATCAGGTTAGCATGCTAAACTAAAAGCAAGCTAAAATAAGCAGACAGTTCCTGTGTAGTCGGTGTGTTTGTGCGGTCAGTGCTAAAAGTTGCTATTTCCTGTGCAGATGTTCTCGTAACATATGTAATTGCACACCTCCTGCTGCGATCAGAAAAGTTTAGTTATAAATAACAGCAGTTATATGTAATTGCATATGAGGAAATATGCTGCAGCTATCAAGGTCGGTGTCTATCCATGTGGTCCTCCTGGTAAACTACAGAAGAGCTTTACCCTTGCCTTCTTCCACACGGCTGAATTGATGTTTTTGCCATCGTCACCTCTGAGGTCGTTCCTCAGTGATATCGTCCTATATTGCTGCTGCCTAATATAGGTCCTGGGTTTAGTTTGGCAGCTCTGCTAAGATCTTTCTGCCTTCCCGAAAGGAGGTAAAGCTCCAGGCAGCATGGCTCTTCTCCTGTGCAGGTAAGCCTCCTCAAAGCCAGGATACTCTGAGACGGAACTACCAAGATACACGTGTGTAAATGCTTGAGTAAAACTGGATGTTGAGACACGAGTTTAGTAAAGATGTACTGCAGTAATCCATCTGTAACCGTGACTACATCAGCGCGATGTTTCTTCACTGTTGCCTATTGTGGCTAATGTGTAACTACACAGTTATCAGGGACTCTTAATATAATGGGTATAACAACTGTGGGACTCTATCATTTTTTTTCAATAATAACAAATTGTGTGTGTGTGTGTGTGTCTGTGTGTCTGTGTGTGTGTATATATATATATATATATATATATATATATTTATACACGTACACACACACAAATTTATATTTATATATATACACACACACATATATATATATATATATATATATATATATATATATATATATATATATATATAAATAAATAAATGCGTATAGATTATAATAATAATAATAAAAATAATAATAATAATAATAATAGCAACCATCATCATCATCAAAAATTCCAGACTTCCAGGTACTGAATACATAAGAATAATATCGCCACAATCTGAAGAAAAATATGTATCCCTATTTTGTTATGATAAATGAATTAACAGAAACGGCCCAAAACCACTTGGTAAGTCTGGCTCCATTGACCTAAATTCCATCAGAATCAGGAGGCTTTTGCCATCTCCTGTGAAGTTATTTTTGAAATACTTGCTTTACAATCTTTATGTGAAGTATCCAGTATACATTAAGCATTTTTGTTTTCAAATGTTTTAATATATATATATATCAACATTATATGACAAAATGATAATTATTAATATTAAAAAATAAATATCATATTTTGCAGGCCTTCTCGTCCAACATCAGTGTCTGACCTCACAAACACACTTCTGGAAGAATGGTCAAACATTCCCATAAACACATACCTACACCTTGTGGAAATGCTTCACGGAAGAGCAGAAGCTGTTACAGCTGTAAAGGGCCCGATATCATATTAAACCCTATGGGTTAAGAACGGGATGTCACTCAAGTTCATGTGTGTGAAGGCAGACAGGCGAATTCTTGTGGCAATACAGTGTATGTTTATATTAACATCTGTGTTTTTCTACCACTGCCCCATCCCTAACCGTACATACTGTAACCTGTGCACTGCTCGTCTTGGTTACTTTCCTGCACTGTATATGTACATTATACTGGATTTAGCACTTCTGGTTGGATGCTAACTGCATCTGTACTCGTACTCTGCACAATGACAAGAAATCTGAATCTAATCTGATCTGAATCTACTCTAATCTAATCAGTAGCTGTGCTCAAATGATAATGAAAACTAAGAATCATTAACCTACCAAAAACGGCCAACAGCCCAAATACATTCCTCCATAGGCGCCGCATGTAAACCCTGCAAGCCAACTTCTCCTCATTCTTTGACTCGCCTGAAAACCACATGCACCGAAACCGAAAAAAAGCACTTCTGTGGATCAAATCTTCGACCTCATCTGCCTCATTTAAGTAGTTGGAATCAGTGTTTGGTGGTGTCTCTCGTGTTCAGATCGATGCACTAGATTGCTCGGTCTTCCTCTTTTGTATAGGTGCATGACTGGACTAGGCCTCCGGGGCAAAGCAGCGAATACAGTACCAGCACTCTTTTCCCTTTGACACTCATTGCTTTCCAATAACGAACGCCACGCGCGTAATTGACTGGAGAATACACTGCTGGACTGAACACATTACTGTCTCCATGTCCCTGAGCTCCTCACTCCCCGCACATTAGTCTATCTTTTTCACACTCCTTTTTTTATTGTTCCTTCCCATCGTCGTCTTCTCTACTCCCTCCCTCCCTCTCTTCTCTGCTCTGCTCTCCTTTATTCCCAGCCCCCTGTCTCACTCCCTCTCCCCTTTGAGTCGTTCGATCATGATATATGATCACGAGCGGAGCGGCGAGTAATAGAGAGCACCTCGTCCCCGTGGAGGACGCACCACCGGTTCCAGTAAGGCAGTTTCTCATGAGCTGCGGAAAAGTGGACAGGGTGACCTGTCCGTCACTCATCTCAAGACACACATGTACACACACATACAAATATGTTTACATGGATACATGGATTACTTAGCAAGTTACATAATCCAGTAACTAGCTCATTTTGTTATTTCCCAGACTGGCATGAAACAGGC
Source organism: Prochilodus magdalenae (assembly GCA_024036415.1). Lineage (NCBI taxonomy): Eukaryota > Metazoa > Chordata > Actinopteri > Characiformes > Prochilodontidae > Prochilodus > Prochilodus magdalenae. The sequence goes on along the minus strand of JAMWET010001887.1, from coordinate 29,362 downwards.
CAGCCAATCAAAACAGAGCTCATTTACATATATTAGCCTTAATTAAAGCCTGATATAGGTATATGATATGTGATGAAACTTGGTGGGCAGGTTTGACATGTCAGGCCTTAACGCTGTACCTGACTGACCCAACCGCCATGAATCAGGACGTTCAGCGAGCAGTGGTGTCCTCCATGGGTCATCCTGTTAGTGCAGCACCATTGGCAGACGGGTGCACCATGCACGACTACATGCACACAGACCGTTACCACGACTGTCCTTAACACCACGTCACCGTCACCAAAGACTGCAGTGGTGTCGTGCCAGACTGTCATGGAGTGACTCAGAATGGCAGCGGGTCATCTTCAGTGACGAGTCCCGCTTTTGTCTTGGTGGAGACGACCAACCAATCCGTGTGTGGAGGCACCGTGGTCAGCACCAAGATGAACGGTTTGTTGTCACACGTCCAGAAGGTCTGGTTTCACTCCACCTCCACCCCTACCACACCATCTGCAGGAACTGTGTGAGGATGTTCAAGCTGCATGGGATGGATTATCACAGGACACCATTAGGAACCTCTACAGCTCCATACCGAGACGTCTGGCATGTAGGGTTAGCCAACATGGTGGCCTAATGTCATACTGAGAGACAGACTTCTGTATGTGTAGCTTAATAAATATTGATCATATCAGTCTAAATTTATCATCAGTTATTGATCCTGGTCACCTTTATCTTCCTTCCCAACAGCACCGCACTCCTGCACCTCCTTCTGGGTGCAGCTACTCTTTTGATGACCAGTGTACCAAGACTGGTTAGGATGATTTGCACACTCCTGTACTAGCCTTCTGTAATATCAGTAGTAAAGCAGCATATGATCTCCACAAATGCAGGTTAATGAACCGTTTAAATAGACCCATACATACGCACCCCCCCACCCTGCCTCCCCTCACACATGCCTGCAGACCGCTGCTGCTGAATCTGCCGGGTGAGAATAGAAGCTGGGAGGTGTGAGCGCTGCTCCGCGGGGTTGAGGGTTCTCAGTTGTTTTGAGGGTTTGTTTTTCAGCCTCAACAAGATATAAACAAACAGAGAGAAGTTGGCAAAGAGGAAGAGTCGCTCTCGCTATTATACCGCTGCCACCAGCTCATATAAACACACACACGCACAACACACCCCAAAGCATAAAGGCACTGAAACTTCCTCACCCCTACCTTCCCCCTATGAAATATTGGAGATGTTGACCAGATTTACATTTTCTGCTACGATCTCGATTTCCTGCAGGGCATGCTTTAAGCAAGGACAGCCGTGGGCCCGGCTGCCCCAACCAGTCCTCACTGCCTTAATGCCATTGCACCAACCAAAGTTACGCCAAAGTGCAGCTAAGCTTAAGGTAGCTGTGTGCATTCATGTGTCACGCCTCCTGGTTCACCCTCTGCTCATGCTTCCCCTCTGCACGACAACTCCCAGGATCCACTGGTGTTTGACATCATGGACACATGTCCCACAGTCACCAATCAAGGGTCTCCGGATCGCTCTCCCTTGAATGCTAATGGTCGTCACCTGTTCTCTGTTCCCTTTGTGTGAGTCTGTATACCAGCGTATCTCAGTGTAATCAGTGGGCAATGCCAACATATCCCGCTGCATACCCAAATTCTCTGGTTTTGAACCTGGCCTCTGACTTATCCGCGTACCTAGTGTTAGTTCTCCTGGTTTTGAACTGGTCTGGTTTTCCAACTACCCTTCTGGAATGTCTTCCTGCAAGTAAACATGAAACCCTGTTAGCTATCCGGGAGTGTGCGGTTTGTTTGCCCAGCATTACATCATGTAAAAATTGTATGGTCATCTCGGGCTGTTTCAGGAGAGCAGCGTTCAGTTGAGCAGTACGTCTCCACCTTTTTGAACTGCAGGTATCCAAAGATGTATTTTGGGGGTCGTGACCCCTCTCGCGCTTGACTCACCCCTAACACACACTGTGGGCCTTTACATTTTTCTCCATGGGGGACGTGGACTTGAGCTCTAGAACTGGCCTTTTTGACCCACTTGATGTGAAAGTTCCACCGATAACGTTAAGAGTGAATTAACTAACACCAGGCATGAACCCCAACACTCCACGCTCCCTACACGTTTGTGTTTTCCCTCCTTTAAAATTCCTGACACCACAGAGCTGAAACTTGTGCGCCACACATGGACATTATCCCAGCACTTAATGGGCGGTGTGCGGAAAACACCCTGGACGGGTCACCATTCCCTCACAGGGTCACTCACATCTAGGCAGCAAATCAGCTTCTCTAATCAGCCAGACCTCATGTGTTTGGACTGTGGGAGGGAAACCAGAGCACCCAGAGGAGGAAACCCACACAGACACGGGAGAACTCCATGCAAACCACACACTGAAAGGACCCTGGACAAAGGTAGCCACACGTCCAGTTTTAGGCCAGACCGTCTGGTTTATTAACTCTCAGTCTGTTGTATAGTGTGTGCGCCAGTGGCTTATACCTGTGGTAAAAGACATGCCTTGCTTTTCTTTGGTTTATCAAGGTCATGTGACATTGTCACCTACCGCGGGTCAGCCCTCTGCCCCACCATAAGTTTAATATTCACAAATCTGGTATCACTGGTGGAATAAAGCGGATGTTGGGTTTAGGCGGGCCACCTTAAATGCACAACCTACACCTCTAAACATATCCCCATAATAATCTATTCTCCCTGGTAGTGTTGTCACCATGCCAGGGGTTCTCTGGTTTCATGCCCCTGATGGCTACAAGCTGCTGGGAGGCACGGAACCACATGTGAGCACAGCATGAGCTGTTGTCAAGAGGTCTCAAACCTTCCCTCAAACCTTCGAGTCATTATCAGTACCTATCATGTTCACAGCTAGCTTGGAAACGTGAAGTCTTTGGGGGGGGGGGGGTCACCTGATTTACCTGTGTTGGTTTCAACATGGTCAATATTAAGGAAATCAATATACAAATAATAATTAGTTGATCAGTTAAAAAGAATTAATAGGAGCTGGAGTCCACTGAATTTATTTAAGAATGGAGGGATGGGGAAGGAACAAATGGAAGGGTAAAGGTACTTAATTACAGGTAGAAAAATAAGCAATGATGGGAAAAAATAATTCTCAAAGTAATTTATGGTTGGTGCAATATATCAGCAAAATGGACCTCGCTAATGATCCTAGTTATGGCCCTGCTATATCATAAAAGCATAAACATAGGAATAGCATGGGGTCCCAGGAACCTGGGAATGGAAACTTCTGGGCCTAGAACAATGAAGGATATAGGTTTTTAGATTTGCCATATTGTTATTCCACAGAATTGCTGTGCACATCACATAAGGGTGGCCAAATAAATAAATAAATTAATTAATTTTGGTTATTAACATTTATTGGTGTACATATGAGGGCTGCAGTATGCAATATGATGTATTGCATTTACTCATGAGAAAATAATCCAAAGCTTCTCTTTTCTAGTACATTAACATGAATACTTTCGATCTTAGAAGGGACTCATTTCAGCTGCCCTTAGTACAGGTTACTCATAATGATAAAGCAGCTGACCTCTGATTAGCACAAGCGCACTCCACTTATCACTGGATTCCCCTTAGATGGATCTATCCTGATCACCCTCAGTAGAAATTAATCAGTTAACATGACAGATGATTATAGCTGTCTCATTTTGGACAGTTGTCGCCTAGTTCCTATACCGTAGCTCACAGAGCAGCACTGTGCACAATGGAAACCAGACCAGCGGTAAGGTTTTGACTGCCTGTCTGAAGATGAAGGTTGACCGGGATCAATAACTGATGATAAATTTAGACTGATATGATCAATATTTATTGAGCTACACATACATAAGTCTGTCTCTCAGTATGGCGTCGGGCCGCCGTGTTTGCTAACCCAACATGCTAGTCGTCTTGGCATGGAGCTGTAGAGGTTCCTAATGGTGTCCTGTGATAATCCATCCCATGCAGCTTGAACATCCTCACGCAGTGCCTGCAGATGGTGCGGTAGGGGTGGAGGTGTAGGGACACCAGGCCTTTTGGATGTGTGACAACAAATCGTCCATCTTGGTGCTGACCACGGTGCCTCCACACACGGATTTGTTGGTCGTCTCCACCAAGACTAAAGCGGGACTCGTCACTGAAGATGATGCTGGCACCAATAGGATGACTCATGGAGGACATCACTGCTCCCTGAATGTCTGGAATCGTGTCTGTTGGGTCAGTCAAATACAGAGATAAGGCCCGTCCTTGCTTACGTCACATGCGCGGGAGAGCTTGAAACTTCCTTCTGGGTGGAGCTATTCCATTTATGGCTGGTGTATGTATTAGTAACACTTCATATTAACTGCTAACTCCTAGCGAAGGAACCGTAAAGTTATCCAATCATACTTTTTACAGTACGTGGGATCGATTTCCGTGACTCTGGAAGCCTATACTAGTGATCTGCCCCTGCTGTGTAATGCTGGATAAAACTATGGACCAAGTTCAGACTTCAACATAACGACTCTGCACTTCTAACCCATAAACAAACCTCAGGCACCGAACATGTCCTGGATGATTGACTACATGTAGGGTAAATTGCGTACATTCTATTTGACTTGTTTTTGCTTAACCAATTTAAAATAACACGCTCGCTGTATAATACAACAACAAGCATCCCAGAGTCATCCCCTGCACCAAAGCTGGAGAGAACTAGGCTTACCGTTATTTTGAAGTTCCTGACTCATCTACTCTATGAATAGCCAAAATAATCATAACCACAACCCAAAATGATTCACTCTTGTGAAAGCGCAGGGCTATGTTGGATTGTATGCCACTCTGCAATTGCTTCTACTTTGGGGTGCATGACGGATCAGTGGACAGAGTGTACTTTACTCACTTCAGAGGCTGTTATTATTACTGTTATTGCTTCAGTAATAAAATTACAGTTCAATTGCAGTTACCTATTACCGTCTATTTTAGCTTGCACACCAAGACATGTACGTCATTGGTAATAGAGCATAGCGGATAACAAGATCTCCAAAAGGGTAACTTTACAGGAGAGGGCAGAAGTCTAATTTAGTTTTCATGTTAGTAAATGGTACCAGACTTTTTTGCTGTGTGATTTTGGGCCATTCCTGTTGGTTCATTTGTCATGAAATTTTCACAGAGTGTAAACAGCAGCTGCTGTGTTCAAATGGTGCATAAAAGTCAAAATCAACAACCAAAAAAAAAAAAGGACATACATGTTTTTGATTGGACAGCAACAACATGTAAACTGTAAAATGATAGAAAATTCCAGAAAAGTCTACAGTGATTTATTACAACTATGTATGTGCAGAATCCTGGCTATATAAAACTGCAAACATCATTATCATTCAACAAAATGTACTAGTTCTACCTGTTGCTTCTGAAACTAAGTGGACCAGAAGGAAACTTATGTAATGTATATGTATTATATTGTAATATATGTAATGTAATTTAATGCATGTCAAAGTAACCAGACTTTATTAAATGTGGAATATTGCATTTGGTCCATTATTCTTTTAAATATGTGTTAAAAAAATTATAATAAAAAAATTATAATAAAAAATTATATATATATATATATATATATATAGTAAAGAAACACACATATAAAATAAAAACGGTCTGGCAGATGGTGAACTAAACTGGTGACATGGCGGCCATCTTGAAAGTCGCCATTTTGGACTCGACTTTAGTTTTAATTACAGGAAGGTACGTGTATAACTCAAACTGATAGCTTGTGTTTAAAATTAGATCACTGACCGCACAACCACTTAGGTGTTAAAACAATCTGAGGTTTGTTCAGGTTTGTTCAACCCTCCAGAATGGAATTATACAGTCAACCTTAAAACCCTCTAGAATGGAATTACACAGTCCACCTTAAACCCTCCAGAATGGAATTAGACAGTCCACCTTAAAACCCTCCAGAATGGAGCTGTACAGGAGGATGGAGCAGCTTTCTTACCCTGCAGTGAAGCTGATAGAACACGGTTTATTACTAAGCAGGTTTGGAGCGATTCTATTGGTCGGTCCATCATGAATATTCACTAACCTGAAAGGAGAACTAGAGCTTTTACACTGTGCAGAAAAAGAGATCAAAGTTTTTACACCACTAAATATATATTAGAGGTGGAGATATGGAGGAGTATCATACTGTGTACATCAGGAGTAGATGTGGTGTATCAGGATATGGACTGGCTCAGACTCTCATCAGGTGGAGCTGTTCAGTGTACGACTGTAGAGTTTTTAAGGATGTCATTTTGGGTGTGTGGAAAACTTTGACTATATAATATTCATATACATTACATCTTTAATAAAAGTGGTATTAGCCATACTATAGCTTCAATATTTCTTGAATATTTGTGCTATATTATATCCCAAGAACATTCTTGAAAGGGGTCTACCATGTATGAAGCATTTAGCAAAGACCCTCCTTCAAGTTCTCTTCACTTTTACTGTACGCTTTCTATATCCTGTACATTTTTCATTTTTGATTTCTTAATTTTTTGGCCCGGCAGCGACGCTATACAGCATATCTAGCTTTATATTTTGTCTGTATGCATACATATATATTATGTATGTAGTAGCATGTTATGCAATGCCTGCAGTGCAAAGTGATTAAAGGGTAATGATGGTCAGTGTGACCAGCAGAGAGGAGAGATTGGGATGGGCTGTGTCAGTTCTTCTAGAGCCTGCTGAGGGTGTGCTTACTCAAAGCACCACTGGTGGTCTCTGTTAGCCTACACGAGCGCATGCGTTCATGTGGCCGGACAAGCAAGAGCATGCACACCACACCACGCTACACGCGCTGAAATATGCAGAGATGCACACGCAATCACTTCACACAGCTGGGGTGGAGTGAACACATGTGCCTCTTACCCCCACACACTCTCTCTCTCTCTCTCTCCCATCCCGCCACTTCAGGGCTCCACTCTTTTCTCCGCTCCTCAGCAGGACCTGGACAGATGCTATGTTTAATGCCTTAATTCTGCTCCCTGTCAGCTTTCCAATCTCTTTGATACCTCAACACCGATTCCAATTTAAAAAGGGCCTGTGATCCAATTTGGCGACTGGCAGTCTCCCAGTGGCTGTGCATGGAGAGCCCTTTTGTACGGGATAGCCTTGCGCCCGAGGACTCCGGGGGTAAGCACGGCGTTGTGTTAATTAAATGGCAATTAAGCTGGAAAAAGAAACAGAGTACAGTGCTTCTATTTATGCACTCAAGGAGTGAGCATGGCTTACAAAGAGGGGGGCGGGGGGATGGGAAGACGTCCACTCGAGTTGGGAGAATTTCCTATATGCAGCCTGGGCCCGCTTAAAACTTTCTGACAGAAGCCGGAACAAGCCAGACAGGGATGCAACCGGCAGGAAACGACGGAACTTCACTTCATCAGTGCTTATTAAAGAATGCCAAAACGATGCTCTTAGAATTCACTCTGCGTTCTGATGTAACCCTTCAAGCAAAATGCAAAAAGCATCTACTGATTAATCTGCTCCTCTCCACCTATAACGCTTTTTTTGGATGCAGCTGTTGCGTTGGTAAAGAGCCTGATGTAACAAAGCTGAACGCTCATAGCAATAGAGATGTTCACTGAACGCTACAGTTCACACAGCAACTGGAAAAATCAGTCACCTTGTGTGTTTCAGGTGGTAGTAACTTCAGGCTCCTGCAGAGGGCGCTGCACGAGGATGATGGGGCTATAAATCCTTGTGGGGTGGGAGTGATGGGATCCATAGATTGAGAAGAAGTGCTATAGTGCAGGGAATGTCTCGTTCCATGTGTGGAGTGGCTGCATGTGGGCGTGGCCAAAGACCATAGTGTTAAGGAAGTAGCTGAATCTGCAGGTGTATGGAAGCGTACATTGATATGGGTCTACCAACAGTGGTAAAATCCCAGTCTACAGGGAATTCTCCTCGGAATTGTGCCAGGGAAGGCATCCACCAAATCTGGCCCAACTGACCAATTCTTTGAAGCTACATTTCCACCATCACCTCCAGCCATGAGCGTTAGGTAATGACACTTACTCTACTCTAGAGTCATTTGGGAGGAGCTTAACGTAGAGCCACTGCTCCTCCACACCAAAAGGGGCCAGTCGAGGTGGTTTGGGCATCTGATTTGGGTTCCAGGACCCCCTGGAGGGACTATATCTCTGAGCTGGCCTGGGAATGGATCAGGATCCCCCAGAATGAGCTAGATCTCGCACATCTCAGTAACGTCCATGAAACATCTTCTAAATGTTGCGACTAAATTCTTCTATTGTTATCATGTAACAATCTGCGACCCTGACAACATACTCAACACATCGTCTGAACGCTGCAGTTAGTGTTGTTTTAGTGAATGTGTAAAATTATTGGAGCTTTATCTGAAATTATAAAATTAATTAAACGGGACTCAGATTCATTCAGTAATCCCAACCTATAACCATCTATACACTGTAAAAACAATAATTTGCTATTTGGTCTCGTTTTGTTCATAGCAACCTCATAGCAGATATTATGGGTTGTTTGACATTTTACTAATCACCAACATATAAGGTGAAACTTCAGTTATTCTTTAATAGATTGTCTACAGACAGTCAAATTGTTAAGAAGCTACCTGGATTCTCAATGATGACAGGGTTAGGGTTTGGACCAGGATTAAGGTGAGGACCTCAGTCCTGTGCTCTTGTTTAGTGCTGAACAAGAGCCCAAATAAAACCATAGGAAATACAACACAGGCTGGTTACAACACAGCCTATAGCCTACAGCTCATCTACCAATTTAACCCACTGTGGCCCAAAGCCGCTCACTCTTATTTCATTGGGATAGTAATCTATTGCCTTCCAAAGACATGCCAAGTTTGAGGGGTTATCTTGGTAATTGGTGTCCTGCCTTTCTCAAGAATCTGAATAGCAGTTTTGCCAACAGTTTTACAGTATGTTGTGGTCAATTAAGGCCTGGTAGAGGGCAACCAATCAAAAGAGACCCCAGTATAGATTTTGGTTTTGAAGGCGCAGTAAAGGCTGGTGTACACGCCATGGGTCACCAGCCTGTGGATGAAACACCAAGCCATAAGGGCATGTATCCCCGACTTGAATAATTCGGCCCAGCCTCTTGTTGTTCTCACGTTTGTTTCTACCTGCGATGGCAGGATGTCTTCCGAGGCAGCTTTAGGGCAGCATCCAACCCCTTAACTCTGGTGTAAGTGTATGTGGGACTGCGTGTTTCTGCTTTTCCTTCTTGTTGCTTGATGATAGGGAGGACGTGCATAACTTTCTAATGATCTGTTTTGATCACTTTTCTAGGCTAAAAGAATCACTCATTGGTCGCGCAGATCGTCAATTGGGATAGTAATCTATTGCCTTCCTAGAAGAACATGCCAAGGTTTGACCACTCAGAGAGGTTATCTTGGGTATTGCTGTCCTGCTTTCTCAAGAACGCTGAATAGCCAGTTTTGCCCAATATTCTGTAAAGCTTGGCAAGTTGCACGTTGCTTACTTAAACGTAATGGATATTTGTGGCGGAATGCATTTGGGGCGGAAGCATATCAGCGCTTGAAAACGGCAATGTTATTTCGCATTTTTTGTACTTATGTTTGTTTATGCATCATCATGAATGAACACACGCAGCTATAATTTTTCACAGTCTGTGTGGGAGCTTTCATGACTGAATGGATGCCAACCCAACACGAACGCGTGGGTCGTCGCCTTATAAAAACTGGTAAGCTATTGGACTTAGGCATTAGAAAGCTAAATGAGGTTTTTGTCTAGGGGAGTAATAAAAAAGAGAAAAAATGTTTCATGATAAATAGGACTGCAGAAGTGAGGAGCATAATTGATTTGGAAAAACGTCTAGTTCGCATTGATATTTAGCATTCAAGTTGAATGAGGTTTTGTGGGAAATCTGCTCTGTGAATTCTCCCCCCCATTTTGGAGACACTGTCGTATTGTCTTGGAGAGTGGTGATTTATGTTGGCCAGGTTCGCATCTAATAGCATTACAGTGTCTCGAGTTGCTTCAACTGTACTATTACTAAAAATTACAAATAGAGGCTTAAAAGGCTTTCATGCCCCTCGCTGCCACCCTTCATCTCGCTGGCAATGGGCAGTCTGGGCTGGTGTGTCTAAATAACGTAGGTCTGCTATAGGGCTGGGCATGCGGCATAGTAGCAGAGAGAGCTATGGTATTTACTCCACCCCCCACCCGGCAAATCAGGTACCCCGGTATGTGCTGGGTGGAAAGGAAGATAATTAGAGAAATCTTTGAGTGCGAGTTCTTGAGAGAGTTTTCTGCTTCCTGATCTGGTATCGCGATTTCGCTGATTCACTCTCCTTCTCTTGCAAATAACGTCTGCCCCTGTAATGCGACGTCGAACGGCAGTGCTTAGGTGCTAACGACTGCAGCGCCACCTCCGGGTGGATAAAACAAACTACCTGAGGCTCTACGAACGAACTGTCACTGCACATGGGCACCTAGACAGTGTAGGAGGTTATGGTGCGAATTTAAGTTTTTTGTGAAGCAAACTTAGCTGTGGAAGGCTGCTAGGCGCGAAGCCTCAGCATTCTAGTGCGGGTTTTGGAGGAGCTTTTGGGAGGCGAACGATGTGAGAGAGCAGAAAGCAATGGACGTCGGGCCTGGTCTCTCTCTGATTTAGAACTGGTTTCTGTACTGGAGCTGCTCAAGTCCTGGCACTGCTGGTTGTCAGAGCTGAGATGGGGGGCTTTTCCTGGCAGTAAGATAAGTAATGTTTTGACCTGGACTTGAAAATCACAAGCATATGAGTGTTAAAGTGGGAGTGCACGACTGCATTAGCTGTATGACGAGGCGCCAAGCACCAGGCGGGGCGTAGTAACAACAATGAGGCTATCCCAATGTTAGTGAAAATGGATAAAATGCTACTTTCATTGGCTGATGTGGCAATGAGCTAGGCATAATAAATATCATGGAAAATATCAAGTCGCTATAGGCGGGTTACCTTCTCCGCGGGCTTATTAGCCTACTAGCTGCATCTACTGATTCATAGCCCTACGAGTGATCTCGCTAAAGGTGAGTCACAGCTCCTTGATCTTATTGCAAATTAGGGATAGTACACTATCTACAACCTTCTGTAGACTGAGTTCTGGCATTATGGGCTTTGCAAATTATTGGAATATTCACTTTCCAATGGTGGTGCATTAGGGTTAGGGTTTGGTGCTTCAGGGATGAGGGATTTGAACGGTCAGGATTGAGGTGCAAACCTTCAGATCAGTGCGCTTCAGTAGATTATCTACTGATGACAGATCAAGTTGTTAAAAAACTTATCACGCTGGATTCTCATAATTAATAATGGACTATTGGGTTTAAGAACGGGCAGGATTATACAAGGTGAGGATCTGCTCAAGGCATTTGTTAACGATTTTGTTTCAGAGAGTGCTGAGTGGGGGGGTTCGCAATACGGTCATAGAAAATACAAGACATACAGGCTGTAGTGGCGAATTGGCAGCCTATATCCTTGACACCTCACCTTACGCTCGTATTCATAACCCACGTGGCCGCTTAAAGGTGTGCCTGTAAAGGTGGGCCGCACCTTCTTATTTTACTATGAGGATAAGTAGATCTTATTGCCTTCGGAAGACTGTCTACTAGTATGCTCAAATTCCTTAAAAGGCTAAGCCTTTGATATCCCATCGAAGCGAACTGGGGCTCAGGACTTAGGATTTTGGCAGCAGGGATGCGTAGGATGAGACCGTTCAATGCATATCCTTCTGTGGAACTGTCTGACAGATATGCTCAGTGATATTGTTAAGGAGCTCTCTCAATACTCAATGCAGAATGATACGGCGTATGGTTGAGGATCAGGGATTTGATGGCAGGATTAAGGTGAGGACCACGTCAATCCTAGAATTGCTTTGTTCAAAAAAAGTCCTGATACGAAGTGGCTGGTTTGCATTTTAGGCGGCTATACAGTGGCTGCATCTTTTTTTCCGCCAGTCTACGTCTTATGTTGATATCTGGGGGTTATCACTAGCCGCTCCTGTTGACTGGTCTTCCAGTGATGCTCAAATTTGTTAAAAGGATGTACTTACCGGTCTTGATCTCCGCATAGATGGCAGGGTTAAGGGTATTAGGCGCTTGGATCGGGATTATTAGGTGAAACCTTAATCGTAGTCACGTCATGACATTGTCTATCTACGAGATGCTTCAATTGTTGAGAATACTTGGTATTGCCATGTCGGGAGCGTGGGTTAGGGTTAGGACCTTGTAGGATTAAGGTTAGGACTCGCTCAAACTCCTTTGCTCCTTGTTTGAGTAGTGCTGAACTAGCAAGAGGCCAGCAAAAATAAAATCATAAAAATTACAACAGCAGGTTTGTTAGCAGTACATACCGGGCAGCGCTATAGGGGCCATACGAGCTCATCGATCTACCGGAGTCACCCGTCCGGCGCTGTGTTAAAACGGTGGCTCGTCTAGTCTTTATTTTGATTAGGATATGTTGAATTCTAGTTTGCCTTCTGAAGTACTGTCTAGCAGTAATGGGTCGCTAAATTCTTACAATAAGAACTACCAGTTTTGATTCCGCACTCGACGGACGGGGTTCAGGATTGAGATTTTGGACTCAGGATTGAGGCGAGCGACCACTCAATCTTCCATTCTGTGGACTGTCTAGCAAGATTCTACAGTATTGTTAAGGAGGGGGTCTCTGCGAAAAAAATCTCAAATACCGCAACTGACTACGCAGGTTTAGTGATTGAGGGTTTGTAAGTCCTATGATTATAGAGTGAGGACGCGTCAATGCGGCTGGTTGCCGATGTTATGCCTGACAGCTGCATCTTTTTTTCCCCCTCTTCTTATTTGATATTTTAGGGGTAGGGCACACCTAGCGCGCTCTGTGAGACTGTCTAGGCAGAGGCTCTAAATTGTTTAGGAAGCTGACCTTTGATTCACAATACTAGTGGCAGGGTTTAGGATTTGGGGGCACGGCAGGATTAACGGTGGATACCTCTCAAATCGTGCGCTTCAATTGATACATTGTCTGAGTGAGACGCTCTTAAATTGTTGGGGCAAGTCTTGATTGCCAATAGATGGTCTATGGTTAGGGTTTAGGACGCTAATCGATTATGAGGTGAGAGACGCTCATATCGCTGTGACTCTTGTTTAGATGATGTAACACGAGCCGCAAATTAAAAACCATAGAAAATACTAACACATGGGTCTGTTAGCAAAGGTTGTTTACAGCAACGGCGTAAGCTATAGCCTACAGCTCGGATGCTTACGCGAGACTTAGCTCAGCGCCGCAGGGTGGTCGCGAAGGTTGGCTCCAGAAGGTGGCCGCAACTTCTTATGAGTTACTGGGAATATGAAGCAGAAAAAACACACACTAGCTTTCAGTAGACTCGTCTTAGCTAGTCAGTAGTGTGAGGCCACGATGCTGCATTCGAGCTTCATGTTGTAGAGGCACGCATCTTCTTGTGCGAAAGCTGTTTTCGCAGTGGCAAGAGTGAGTGTGTCTACTGCAGTTTGCCAATTTTCATGACCCAGCATTGGCACAGCACATACGGTTGCCGCGGTTGGGGCTTCTGCAAGTCGTTCTGTTTGTTGGATGGGTTTGGATTATATGTGGATTAGGCCTCTACGGCTTCCCAGTCGCAGGCGCTGTCGCTTAGGGCATCCCAACCCTTCTCGTTACTAGAAGAGGGCTTAAGAAACGCGGCAAATGAATTTTGATAGTAATGTGTCAATGGAAGCAACTCGCCACCGGCGAGTTAATTTTCTCGGGGCTAAGCTATCTTGGGTCACTTGTCGTCCGTTGGTTTATTCATACAAAAAATTGTTTTTATCAGCAATGTTAAGATGGTCAACTGCTTAGTGGTTCAATTTGAGGCCTGGTAGGAGGGGCTAAAACGTCATCAAAAGGAGTACGCTGGCAAGTATAGATTTTGGTTCTCTGAAGTGCGCGGCAGTAAAGGTTGCTGGTGTACACGCGCTATGGGGGACGCAAGAGATCCTGTGGTAGGAAACACGCAAGCCTTATAGGAGGGCACTTAGCCAAACTAAGATAATTGGGCCAGCGCAATCCTTTGTTCGTTGTTTCTAAAAAAAAAAAAAAGCCATGCTAGGATATGGCTTCCAGGCGAGCACCCGCGCGAGACAATCTGGTGTTAAGGTAATGTGGTGCACTGTGGGCTTTTGTGGCTGGTTCGAATTGGTTGGCTTAATGATTAGGGAGGAACTGAGGGCGTATAATCTTTCCTAGTGATCATGTTTGATCATTTGCCTTTTGGGGAGATGATCACTCATTGGCCCATCGTACCTGCATATGGCGCTTGGATTTAGTCATTGGCGCAGAGTAGTTGCCTTCTTTATCCTTTGGGCTCTATTTTTAATTGCAGCTGGAGGCTTCCTTGCAGCTCAGCTACAGCATGCAGCCCAGGACTTGGCAGTCCAGCAGTTCGCATAGGGCACAGTGCGCAGCAAGAATAGTATGATATCTATGCTAGCAATCGCAGTATGGTTCGTCCTGCTATGGGCTATGCTAAGCTCCATCCGAGGCAGGTATGGAATGACCAGCTTTAAATCAAAAACAATTCAAAGAGGGCTACGTGAACAGAGTCTTGGGAGAATCAGTCACGGATGTATGGAAACGATGGAGGAGATGGACGCTGATGCAATAAAGAACGGGGACTCCGTTTAAGATATAACCGATCCAGCTACTGGAATGTTCTTTAGTGGTGGATTTATCGTTCTTTAGATACGTTCCGCAGGTGAGACTTTGCCTATTGATTTGCTGAGCAGGGTCCAGCAGCCGGGAACCCTCTATCACTCAACTCCCGGATGATACTTGCGGCTGCTCATATAGTCCCGAGTGTTCAGGAGACTGATTTTTAGGTGCTCGTAGTCCAGAGAGAGAGAACGATATAGTGGTATGAAAATGACCATATAGGGACCCAAGGCTGAGTAAGGCACTTCATCAATCGGCCTCAGTTCTTCCATCGACTGCTGCAAGCCGCTGTTTAGATCCGCACAGTTCTAACGGCACAGTCTGCCCGACCAGCTCGCAGTGTAGCACACGTCTAGGACATTTTTCCACATGCAAAGAAGGAAGATGTGAAGGGAAGAATGTCACTCACTTCTCGCTGCCATTTATGGCAAAGTGTCAGGCCTGTCATTCTATTCCTCTTCAGGAGCTCGCAACCATTCACATGACATATAATCCACACTCATTCCATTCGGCAGTCTCTTCTTCTCGTCTTAGCTTTTCTCCCTGCTCGGGCTCTCCCCTGTTCTCTACATTCCTTCTCGAGCATTCTCTCCGCCCTTTTCTGGCTTTTCTCCTCTTGCATTCTACGTCTCAGGCTTCTCATCACATCTCTCTCGCTCTATGCTCGCTCTTTTGATCGCTCTCCCTGTTCTCAGTTATTTTCTTTCTGCATCTCGTTCCTCTTTTGCTCCTCTCCCTGTTGCCTCTTTGGCTCTCTATCTTTCTTTGGCTCTCTCTGCTGTGCTCCTTTTTCTCCTCTCGCGTACGGCTGTCCTCGTATCTCTCTCTTTATTTCTTTTCTCTTCTCTCGGCGGGTTTCTTTCTCGCTCATCCCCTGTCCTCGGTATCTTATTCAGATTTCTTCTCAGCATCTCTCTCTGCATTTTTCCTTCTGTCGCCTCTCCTCTGTCCTTCTTCATACTTCTATTGTCTTTCCTATCTCTCCTGCTGCTTTCTCCTGCTAACCGCTGTCCGGTCATTCTCTTTCTTATGTTCTTTCAAAAAAAAAAATCGTCTCTGCCTTTTCCGCCTCCTCTCGGCTGTCTGTCTTGCTTCTTTGCTTATTTCTTTCTCTCATGCCTCTTTTCTCTCTTCGCCATGTCCTCTCCTCCTTCTCTCGACTCTCTCTGCTCTCTCTCCTGCGTCGCCTCTTTCTGTCGCTCGTTCCTTCAATGTCTCTGCACTTCTCGTCTCTCTTGCTTCTTTTCTCCTCTTTCGGGCCTGTCCTCTGCATTCTTCTGGCATCACTTCTCTCTCTGCGTCGATCCTCTTTTGCTGCTAAGCTGTCAGAGTAGAGGAGTAAACAGTAGGAGAGGTAGAGAGTAGAGTAAGCTTTAGTACGAAGGAGAAGTGTACAGGGAAGAGGAGATAAGATGTAGCTCGAGAGATCAGATAGTGAGTAAGGAGGTAGGAGCTAGGAAGAGGAGGAGAGTAGAGAGTAGAATGTGAGAAGAATGGAGGAGTAGGACAGGAGTAAGAAAAGATGAGAGAGAAAGAGAGAAGAAAAGTAAGAAGAGAAGGAAAGAATAATAAGAGTAATTAGGACAGGGAGAAGGAGTAAGAGGAGAGAGAAATAAGAAAAGTAAAGAAGAGGTTATCAGGGAGTAGGGAGAAAAGAGGAGTAGCAGAGAGAAGAAATAAGTAAGAGAGAGAGGAGCTAGTGGAGAGTAGGAAAAGGAGAGAGAGAAAGAATAGGTAGAAAGTAAGAGTGAGCAGGGAGAGGAGAATAGATGTAGAGAGAGTTAAGAAGTAAATGAAGAATAGAAGATGTCCAGTGGAGAGGAGAATAAGTCCGAGAGAGTAGATAAGTAAACGTATAGATGTAGAAGAGGAGCAGCTGAATGTTTAGGAGAATAAGTATGGAGGTAGAGAATAGAAGCAAATAAGAGACAGCAGGGAGAGGAACAGAAAAAGAAGAAAAAAGAATAGAAAGGAGAGGAAGTGGAGTAGTATAGATGTATATTGAAGAGGAGATGAGAAAGAGGAGTGGAGTTGGTTAAAGAAGTGAGAAGTTAATAGGAGAATGGAACTAGAGGTGGAGAAGAGAGAACAAAAGAAGAGAGAGCAGAGAGACTGGAGAGAGTGGTTCGTTGTGTGAAATTGGTGGATTGCTGAAGAGGTAGTAGATGAGGGCTGACATTTGGCCACTAGAGAGGAGGAAAGTGGTGAACTATCTTCCTTCATCTTCACCTGGATGTGGAGAAAATTGACTGTGTGGCCGGAGTCCGGGCGCGTTAGAAGTGGACGACACGCCTTGGGCAGCAGTCGGGCTGAGTGAGGCCGCTGTTGAATGTGTTCTCGCATTGGTGTTCTTAGTGTCATTTTCGCATCTACTTCGTTCTCTCTCTCTGGATACAAAATCAGGGCTCAACATGTGACTTTAGGCCGAGTACACCAGGGAGTCGATGAGGGCGCGGTGGCTGGACCCTCTGCAGAAATAGGAAGGAGTCTGGGCTTGTTCGGGATACGTCTTTAAAGAAGGCATTCCACGCCACAAAAAAACAAAAAAAAAAAAAAAACAAAGAACTTCTTCAGTGGATTTTTTATCTTAAAGTCCCGTTTTTGCCCATAGCCCCCACCCCACCCCCCCCCCGTCCATGCTCGCTCATCGTTGCCTTACATCTGACATGTTTCGCCAGAAGCCTGTTGTGCTACCTCTTTGAGATTGTTTTTGGCCCTAAAGAACAGTTGCATACCTGCGGTGGGCTGGGCATGCCATATTGCAGACGAACCATTCTGATGATTGCTAGATGTCGCATACTTCTTGTGTCAGTTGTTTCTCTTTGAGGGAGAGAGAGAGATTTTTTTGCGTTTTGGTTTTTTGGTTTTTTTTGTCTTTTTGTGTTTGGTTTAACGGGGGGAAGGGGTTATTTTTTTTGATTTTTTGTTTGTGACTGCTTTGTCTGTTTTTTTGTTAGGGGTTTTTTTTGTTTTTTGCTAGTTGTTTTTTTTTTTTGTGTCTCTGTGCCTTATGACTTAGTGTGACGGCTCAGTCTAGTGGGCTGATGCTGTGCTGCTGGATAGCGTCGCAGTGGGCAATTAAAACTTAGGAGGGCAAGGATGTAATAGAGGCTACTACTTCTGGCGCTAATGACTTAATCACAGGCGCAATGAGAGCGATTGGGGGTCCAATGAGTGTATGCTGGGCATAAAAGTGATCAAAACAGGATCAATATGAAAGTTTATGCTGTTCGCTCACCTATCATAGAGACAAGCAAGGAAAAGACATAAAAAGGGCACATGTCCCGGCACATGACCGTTACACGCTAAGATGTTGTGGGTGGCTGGGCTGGAAGATGCGCTGGGGCATGGTAGTAGGAACAACGAACAAAGAGGCTGGCCAATTATCGAGTGGTACGTGCTCCTTATGGGTTTGGGTGTTTCATCGATGCAGGCTGGTCCGGCGCCATCAGCTCGTGTACGACCAGGCCTTTACTGCGCGTCTTCAAGATCCAAATATGGCTTATAGCTGGAGGTGCTCTTTGATATGGTTGCCCTCACACACATCACAGGCGCCTTCATATTGACCTACTAAGCTCGTTGCGCATTGAGCTATTGTGTAAAAACAAATTTTTGATGAATAAACGCAACGGAAGTGACCCTGAAGATAGGCTTATGAGGTAAAGAATTCTGGTTCGGGCATTGAGCTTATCTTATAAAATCCTCATTTGGGGTTTTGCGCGCTCTTCTGTAGAGAGGAAAAAGGTAAGGAAAGGGAAGAGGAAGGGAGGGGGAAAGAGGAGGGTTGAGGTGCTTGCACTGGCTGGCTAGGGTAGAGCCTATCCCACTATGCCAACGCCATCCAACAATCAGACACTGGTCAGAGCCCAGCCCGCGTGGCCTTATGTGTGGGCATGCTGAGGATGAAAATTGGCAGACTGGCAGTATACAACACTTGCAGCAGGTTATTAATCGGCAGGAGGTGCTGTCACAAATGAATCTGACTGGGGACAGTGTGGCCTCGCTACTCTTCTGTAGACATGTCTTACTGAACAGGCTAGTGGGCTATTCCTGTCGTAGACTCTTCATAAGTAGTGGGCCAGCACCTGTTGGCGGCAACCTTCGTACCATCGCAGCGGGTTGAGGAGGTAGAATGATCCGCTGTAGGACTTATAGGCTGCGTTGTATGACACCTGTTGTTGTATTTTTTCTATGGTTTTTATTATGTTTAGTTGGGCTGCTTGTTGCGTAGCACATAAACAAGTAGACACAGGATTGAGGTCTCTCACTCTGTATATCTGGTCCTAACCGGCTACCCCTGCCATGCATTGGCTAATGGCAATTCTCGCACTAATTTTGAGGGCATCTCAAGCAATGTATTGAATGCGATTGAGGTTCCACTCTTAATACCTTGGCCCAAATCCTAACGTCTTTATTGCGGTGGGGTCCGGGGGAGGGTGTAGTTGTGGGTGGATTGTTGGTCAGGGGTTCCCCTGCGCACTATTGTGAATCAAGTGAGTTCCTTAAGCGATTTGTAGCCTATGTTAGACAGTCTTTACAGAGGGGTCTTAGTGTGGCATACCCCAATATTCAACTATAAGATAGAGAGGGGAATAAAGATGAGCTGTATGGGCTTAACATGCAACTAACAGGATTGAGGTCCTCAATCTTAATCTCGTTGGGGGGGGGGGGGCAAATCCTTAATCCTTAACAGCCTGGTGTCATTGGGTATTGAGACGTAGGCTCCTTAATTCAATGCTGGGGGGGGGGAGGAGTGGATGTGAAGATGCTAGTAGACAGTCGCCAGAATGGGGGGGGTGTGGCGTGAATGATTGATGTCTCGCCTCAATTCTGTTCCAATCCTAGCTCCTTACCGTCCGTCGTCGGATGGGAATCATCCTCCAATATGGTCAGTTTTTTTAAGTAAATTTGAGGTTTTTTTTTTTTCTGTTCTTGTCTGTAGACAGTGTCTTCAGAGGAGGCAATAGATTACTTTACTATCCTAATATAAATATAAGACTGGGCCAACCTTTTTAAAATCCACCCGCGGGTGGTGATTCGGCTATAAGATGAGCTAGTAGGCTATCGGGCTGGCGTTGTAGACAACCTGTGTTGCATTTTTTTGATTTTTTATTTGGAGCTGCTTGTTCAGGCATAAACACTAACTAAGAAAAATCGAGGCACAGGATTGAGGCTCGCTCAGCCTTAATCCTGAGTTGGCCAGATACCGCTCTACGGGCCCGTCCCCACTGGCCAATCAAGTTTCTCAACAATTTGAGGGCATCTGTAGACAATGTTTGACGGATCAGCTTATAGGTATTCAAGCCTAATTACCGCGTACGGTTAGGTCTCACCTAAATCTTCGGCGGTCCAAGCCCTAACCCTGGCCAACTATTGGACTATTGGGAATCGAAGGATATTTCCTTAAGTCGATTTGAGGCATCCTGTAGTAGCAGTGCTACAGAGGGCTGAGTGCTAGCCCCTAATATCAAGAGATAAGAGTGGGGGAAAAATAAGATGAGGCATGTAGGCCCTAAAATGAAGACCGAGGCCACTTGTTCAGGACTGAAGCAAGAATTTAGGATTGAGTCTCTCCTTCACTTAAATCCTGATGCCAAATCGCTAATCGCTAACGCCTGGTATCATTGGGTATTGAGTAGACAGCTCCTTAAAAAATGGCTGAGGGTGCATCTGTAGACGAGTCTGTGGGAAAAAGCAATACACTAGTGGCCACAGAAGGCAAGATTCGAGGTCTCTGCCTCGATCCTGGCTCGCAAATCCTGAATCCTTGACTACCCAGCTCGTCGATGGGAATCATAAAAATAAAGGTTAGTTTTAAGAATATTTGAGGCATCTGTAGACAGTCTCTTCAGACAGGGCATATATGTATTAGCTTCGTCTAATGAAAATAGAGAGTGGGCCACGCTTTCGGGCCACCTTTGGGGCAAAAAAAAAAGGCACTGTGGGTTGAATCGTGGTATGTGGGGTGATGTTGTAGGCCTCATGAGGCTGGCAATGTAACTAGCCTGTGGTGTATTTCTCTATGGTTTTATTTGGCGCATCAGCACTGAATGTCAAGTTAACATGGCTTTGAGATCTCTTCTCACTCTTACAAATCTGGTCTTAACCCCTGTCATTATGGGGGAGATCGCAGGTTAGTTTTTTGTACAACTTGACTGTCTGTATATATCTACTGAAGGATTGACCTGAGTCGTTTCAGCCTTAATGCCTGGTGCCAATCCGTCATGCCGCTGGCCGCAAAGGCCTAACGCGCTGCTCACCTTACTGGGAAATGAATATTCGCAAATCTTTGAGGGGGCATATGCAGACTAGTCGGATACAGAAGTGTTATAGCTGTGTAGGCATATCCTAGATTGAATGACAGAGTGACGACCAACGCTTTGGGTCACTGGTGGGTTGAATCAGTAGATGGAGACTGTAATGTCACTGCTAATAAGGCGGAGAAGTAAGCGCAAGCCTTGGATTGTATTTTTCCATGATTTTATTTTGTGCTCATTGTTCAGCGAGATGAACGTGCTTCCATTTGGCATAAGTAACAGTGTGGATGGCTCCATTGTGGGCGTGATGTTGGGGTGTCTTCAGTACTGCGAGTCTCCTCCCTTATATACACTCATATGCTTACGTGTTTCAGTGGTCAAAACATATCTTTGCTTACTGAGTGAGAAAATGCAGCTCAGGTCTTGTATCACCAGCAGTGGCTTAGGGGTCTGAGAGCTCTACACAGGAATACGTCCTAATTAAGAAGCGGCGTCGTCTTATCTGTTTCTGCTCATCTCATCATCGTGCCTAAAAGGCTAAACCGCCCCCCCAACGCCCCCCCCCCCACTGATGCTGCTTCGGCATCGCAGCTTCGCACGCGTGCTCTTTTCCAAAAACTTATTCTGGGCTACTCCTCACTGTTATGTGCAGTATGTGAGTTGCGTTGTTGGGCCTCATGGTACAGTTTGTTTTCCGCCCGCCAGGCCTTGGCTGAGTCTTAGAGTCTCTGGCCTTGTTCGAGGCAGCTCTTCAGTGTAGCGTTTTTGAATGAGAAGGTAGGAAATCGGCGAACCCAGATAGGAAGCAGTGGAAAAAACTGCTCTCGTGTCAGGCTCGTCACTCAAAGTTTCTCTTTATCTGATCCTTTCAGTTGCACGCTATATCATACCGGGGACTCCTGATTGTGCGTACTAATAGCGGGCTATGGGCTCACTGCTGCTTTTTCCGTGGCAGCTATAGTAGACCTCTCTTATATTAAGTCACGAGGCCTCACGACATGCTTCTGGCTCGATGAGGGGGGCAGGAGGGGAGAATCGCACTTTTAAGGGCCTTTTTGTATATTTTTAGTCTAATAGTACTGTTATGAAACTGAATGACGTCTGTAGTGGAACTGGCCATACATATGCACCACTCTCGGCAAAGACTAGAACGAGTGTCTCCGAAAATGGGGCTTCACATGAATGAGGGCAAAACCATCATTCGTTTGAATGTAATTGCATGGGACGAGACGTTTTTCGGCATCAAGATTTGTCACAGCTTCTATGTCTCGGGTGGTGGAGGTTTGGTGGGTGGGGGGTTTTTGTTCTCTTCTGTTTTGGGGGGGGGGGGGGCAGTCGCATTTATCATGAAATTGGACCAAAACAGCCTCATTTATGTTTAATGTAGAGTCAATTAGTAGGCGGCAGTTTTTTGTGGGGGGCCTAGTTGTGTTGGTCCATTCAGTATGAAACTCCATCAAAGTGTGTAAAAATATAGGCTGCTTGTAGTTGCACGATGAATGCTATAAACATACATCAATAGACCAAAAATATGGAAATACTTATGGTATTTCATAGCGGCTGTATATGGTCACGCGCCACTAAATGCATTTATTAAGTAGGGGCATTACTTTGGCTACGTCTTTTAGTCGTAATACTGGCATAAACTGCTAAATTCAGGTCTTCTTGAGAAAGGCAGGTACTCTCTACGCAATTAGCCAAGATAACGTCTGAGGTGGTCTCAAACTTGGTGCATTGCAGTTCTGTCTTTGGAAGGCAATATGATTACTATCCCAATTGACGATCTGGCTCAATGAGTGTGATCTAAGCTAAAATGATCAAGCGAGATCATTAGAAAGTTATGCCGGTTCGCTCCCCTATCATAAGGAAACAAGGAAAAGTGCAGAAATGCACGCAGTCCCACATACCTTAGGCACCTAGAGTTGGGTGGTGCTGTGCTGCTAGGAAGATCCTGCATGGTAGAAACAACGAAGCAAAAGAGGTCTGGCCAATTATCAATTGTACATGCCCTTATGGCTTGGTGTTTCATCACACAGGCTGGTGGACCCATGGCGTGTACACCAGCCTTTTACTGCTGCGCGCTTCAAAACCAAAATCTATACTGGGGTCTCTTTTGATTGGTTGGTTGCCCTCTACCAGGCCTTACTGTGCCTTAATTGAA
Source organism: Prochilodus magdalenae (assembly GCA_024036415.1). Lineage (NCBI taxonomy): Eukaryota > Metazoa > Chordata > Actinopteri > Characiformes > Prochilodontidae > Prochilodus > Prochilodus magdalenae. The sequence continues at coordinate 6,280 of JAMWET010001887.1, read as the reverse complement.
CCACAACATACTGTAAAACTGTTGGCAAAAAACTGCTATTGCAGATTCTTGAGAAATGGCAGGACACCCAATTACCAAATAATACCCCACTCAACTTGGGCATGTCTTTGGAGGCAATCAGATTACTATCCCAAATGAAATAAGAGTGAGCGGCTTTGGGCCTACACAGTGGGGTTAAATTGGTAGATTGAGGCTGTAGGCTATAGGCTGTGTTGTAACGTAGGCCTGTGTTGTATTTCCGCTATGGTTTTTATTTGGGCTCTTGTTCAGCTATATACTGGGACTTTAAAGACTTCAAGAGCACAGGACTGAGTCTTTGTATTTCCAGGTCCTCAGCCTTAATCCTGGTCCAAACCGCTAACCCTGTGTCATCATTGAGAATGCCAGGTAGTCTTCTTGTAACGTACATTTGACTGTCTGTGACAATCTATTAAAGAATAAGCTGAAGTTTCACCTTATATGTTGGTGATTAGTAAATGTCTAAACGCAACCCATAATATCTGCTATGAGGTTGCTATGAACAAAACGAGACCAAATTAGCAAATTTATTGTTTTTAGGCAGTGTATAGATGGGTTATAGGTTGGGATTGGAGATTACTGAATGACTCTGAGTCCGACGTTTAATTAATTTTATAATTTCGAGGATAAAGCTCCAATAATTTTACTTAGAACCATTCACTAAAACAACACTAACTGCATAGCGTTCAGACGTATGTGTTGTACAGTATGTTGTCAGGGTCTCGCAGATTGTTACATGATAACATATAGAAGAATTTAGTCGCAGCAACATTTAGTAAGATGGTTTCATGGACGGTTACTGAGATGTGCTGAGATCTTAGCTCATTCTGGGGGATCCTGATCCATTCGCCAGGCGGCAGCCTCAGAGATATATGTCCCCTCCAGGGGGTCCTGGAAGCCCTAAATCAGATGCCGCAAACCTACTCTCGTACTGCGACTGGCCTTTTGGTGTGGAGGAGCATTGGCTCTGGACGGGTTATAAATAGGAAAAGCTCCTCCCTCAAATGAAACTCTAGAGTAGGAGTAAGTGTCATTAGCCGTAACGCTCATGGCTGGAGGTGATGGTGGGAATGTAGTCTTCAAAGAATTGGTCCAGTTGGCCATGATTTTGGTGGATGCCTTCGCCTGCATACAATTCGCGGAGAGAATTCCCTGTAGACTGGGATTTTACCACTGTTGGTAGACCCATATCAATGTACGCTTTCCATACACCTGGCAGATTCATCTACTTCATTAACACTATGGTCTTTGTGCCACGCTCGCACATTGGCAAGGCCACTCGCACACATGGAACGAGTACATTCCTGGGCATCGTATATGGGCACTTCTTTCTCAATCTATGGATCCCATGCAGCTCCGCACCTCTACAAGGATTTATAGCGCGGCATCATGCTCTCTGTGGGCAGTCGCCCTCTTGGCAGTGAGCCTGAATTTACTAGCAGCCTGTATACCTACACAAGGTTGTATCTGATTTGTTCTAAAAAAAAAAAGTTGGCTGTGTGAGACTGTAGCGCTTCAGTGAACATCTCTATTTGGCTATGAAGCGTTCAGGCCTTGGTTGACAGTGCAGGCCTCTTTCGAACGACGTGCGGAGACTAGCTGCATCTGCTTAAGAAAAAAAAAAAAAAGCGTTTATAGGTGGATGAGGAGGGCAGTATACATCAGTATTTTTTTTTTTTGTTTTTATGCTTTTATGGGCATTTTGCTTGTAGGGTTAGCATCATGAGACGGCAGAGTAGAATTCTTAAAGAGCATTCGGGGGGTTTTTGGGCGATTCTTTATTAAGGGCATCTGATTGATAGTGAAGTTCCGTCGTTTCCCTTGCCAGGTTGGCGATTCCATGTCTGGTCTTGTTCCGGAGATTGTCAGAAAGTTTTAAGCTGGCCCAGAGCATGTCATATTAGGCAAATTCTCCGCGAAGCTCCGAGTGGACGTCTTCCTAGCTCCCCCCCCCCACCTCATTGGTAAGTGGGCCTGCTTCACATATGCCCTTGAGTGTGGCATAGATAGAAGCGGCCACTGTACTGCTGTTTCTTTTTCAGCCCCCCCAAAAAAAAAACAAAATTCCTTACGGCTAATTGGGTCCATGTTCATTAACACAACGCCGTGCTTACCGCCCGGAGTCCTCGGGCGGGCACGGCTATCCGCGTACAAAAGGGTCTCTCGCATGGCACGCAGCCACTGGGAGACTGGCCAGTCGGGGCCAAATTGTATCAGGCTAGGCCGCTTTTTTAAATTGGAATCGGTGTTGTAGGTTATCTGAAAGAGATTGGAAAGGTGACAGGCGAGGGCCAGCAATTTAGGCATTAAAGCTATAGCATCTAGTGCCAGGTACGCTGGCTGAGGTAGGTGCGGAGGAAAAGAGTGGAGCCGCCTGAAGTGGCTGGGGATGGGAGAAGAGAGATGAGAGGGGAGAGTGTGTGGGGGTAGAGAGGCACATGTGTCTCACTTCCACCCGCAGGCTGTGTGAGAGTGATTGCTGTGGCGTGTGGCATCTCTGCATATTTGGCAGCCGCTGTAGCGCGGTGGTGTGGTGTGCATGGCTCTTGCTTGTCGTCGTTTATGGCCACATGAAGCGGCATGCGCTCTGGGGGGTGTAGGGGGGGGGGGTCTAACATTAGACCAGCCATTGTGTGGCTTTGAGTAAGGTAAATACACACCCTCAGCAAAGGGGGAGGCTGTCTAGAGATAACTGACACAGGCCGCATCCCTAATCATCTCGCTCTCTGGCTCGGTCACACACAAACTGCACATATCATTACGCCTTTTAATCACACTTGGGGGCTACTGGCAGGCATTGGCATAACGAATGCTACTCACATACATAGGCATTAATATATATGTAATGGCATACAGACTAAAATAAAATAAAAGCTAGATATGGCGGTACGTAGGCGTCGCTGTCCGGGCCAAAAAAATTAAGAATCAATAAATGAAAATGGTACAGGTCAGAGATAGAAAGCGGTACACGTAATAAGTGAAGGAGAACTAACTGAAGGAGGGGTGCTTTGCTTAAATGGCTTCATAAGATGGTTAGACCTCTTTGTCAAGACGGTAATGTTCTTGGGATATTAATATAGGGCACAAATATTCATAGTAAATATTGAAGCTGGATAGTGATGGCTGAATACCACTTTTATTAAGAGGATGTACATGTATAATGTAATATTGATATAGTCAAATGTTTTCGTAAAACCACACACACCATAGACGAGCATCCTTAAAACTTCTAGTCTTGTCGTTACACCTGAACGGGGCTCGGCACCTGGATGTAGAGTCTGATGGCCAGTCCATATCCTGATACACCGGACATCTTACTCTTCTGATGTACACATGTATGGATAGCTCCTCCATATCACCAATCCACCTCTAATATATAGTTTAGGTGGTGTATACAAACTTTGTGGATGCTCTTTTTCTGGCAGCAGTGTTAAAAGCTCTAGTTCTCTCCTTTCAGGTTGATGTGGAATATGCATAGATGGAATACCGACCAAGATAGATGCGGCGTCTCAAACCTCGCTTAGATAATAAAGGCAAACACCAAAACGGTGTTCTATCAGGCTTCACTGGCGAGGGTAAGGAAGCTGCTGCCATCGCTGCCTGTAAGTGCGAGCTCCTATTCTAGGAGGTTTTTATAGGTGGGACTGTCATAATTCGCATTGCTGAGGGTTTAATGCTGGACTGTGTAATTCGCATTCTGAGAGGGTTTTAAGGTTGACTGTATAATTCCATTCTGGGAGGGTTGAAGCAAACCGTGAAGGCATGAACTCAGGATGTGTTTTAACACGGCTAAGTGGTTGTGGGCGGGTCAGTGATCTTAATTTTAACACAGGCTATTCATTGTTTGAGTTATAGGGCACGTACTTTCCTGTAATAAAACTAAAGTCGAGTCTCATAAATGTGCGACTTTCAAGATTGGCCACGCCATGTCACCGAAGTTTAGTTCACCATCTGGCCTAGACGTTTTTATTCTTATATGTGTGTTTCTTTACTATTATATAGTATTATTATAGTATAATATGACCTAATTTTTTATTTATAATTTTTTTATTTATAATTTTTTTTAAAAGCAGGCATATTTAAAAGGAATAATGGAGCCAATGGGCATTATTCGCAGTAATTTTTTAATAGAAGTTCTGGTTACGTTGGACATGCATTTAAATAGCATAGCAGATATTAGCAATATTATAGCATATGACTTTACATCACCAAGTTTCGGCTTCTGGTCCACTTAGTTTCAGAAATAGTAAGCAAGCAGGTAGAACTATCTAGGGGGCTATTTTGTTGAATGATAATGATGTTTGCTAGTTTTATATATAGGTCCAGTAGTATTCTGGCACATACATAGTTGTAATAATATCACTGTAGACTTTTCTGAATTTTCTATCATTTTACAAGTTTTACATTGTTGTTGGCTGTCTGCATAATCAAAAACTATGTATGGTCCTTTTTTTTTTTTGTTGGTTGATTTTCACTTGTATGCAGCCATTTGAACACAGCAGCTGTCTGTTTACACTCTGTGAAAATTTCATGACAAATGAACCTTAACAGGAATGGCCCACATAAGGAATCACACTAGCAAAAAAGTCTGGTACGCATTTACTAATCATGAAAACTAAATTAGACTTCTGCTCGGCTCTCGCTGTAAAGTTACCGCTTTTGAGATGGCTTGTTATCCGGCTATGCTGTCTATTACCAATGACGAGTAGCAATGTCTTGGTGTGGCAAGCTAGAAATAGTTACTGTATATAGGTAACTGCAATTGAACTGTAATTTTATTACTGAAGGTCATATTTAACATTATGCAGTAAGTAATAACAGCCTCTTGAAGTGAGTAAAGTAGGGCACTCTGTCCTAGCTGTGCTGCGTTTTCAATGGCACCCGTAAAGTAGTAGAGGCTGAATTGGTCAGAGTGGTCATGAGGCAATCGCAACCATAGCCGCTGGCGGCTTTCAAGAGGGTGGGGGTGTGAATCATTTGGGTTGTGGGTTATGATTTTTTTGGCTATTCATAGAGTAGTATGAGTCAGGAAGCTCCAAAATACGGTAATGTCCTAGTTCCTAGTCGTCATGCTTTGGTGGGAGGGGGTATGACTCTGGGATGCTTGTTGTTGTGTATTATGACAGCGAGCGTGTTATTTTAAATTGTTAGAGCAATAAAGCAAGTCAAAATAGAATGTACGGCTAATTTAGCCCTACATGTAGTCAATCATCCCAGCCAGTTCGGTTGGCCTGAGGTTTTAGTTTTATGTTAGAAGTGCTGGAGTCGTTATGTTGGAAAGTCTGAACTTGGTCCTATAGATTTTATCCAGCATTAGCTTCAGCATTGGGGCAGATCACTGTATTAGGCTTCCATAAAAAAAAAAAGAAAGTAGTCAGTGGGAAATCGATCCCGACGTAGCTTTAAATTTGTTTGTTTTTTTTTATTTATTTTTTTTTTAAGTTTTTTTATTATTAAATTTGTAAATCTTCTAGTGTATGCGTAAAAATGTATGATTGGATAACTTTACGGTATCTATCGTTAAAGGCTGATGGCAGTTAATATGAAGTGTTACTAATACATACACCAGGCCGACTCTGTGGCATCAAATGGAATAGCTCCATCCTTCAGAGGTAATGTTTCAAGCTCTCCCGCGGCATGTGACGTTAAGCAAGGATCTGGGCCTTATTCTCTGTATTTGACTGACCTAACAGACAAGATCCAGACATTCAGGGAGACAGTGATGTCGTCTCTCATGAGTCATCCCCTAAATTGGTGCCGCATTCATCTCGAGTGAGCGAGTCCTCGCTTTAGTCTTGGTGGAGACACCAACAAATCCGTGTGTGGATGGGCTTTATCCGTGGTCAGCCACAACTGGACGATTTGTTGTGCACACATCCTAAACAGGCCTGGTTCCGCTGCATCGTCTCCATCTTCCTACCGCACCATCTGGCAGGCATGTTTGGGGGGTTGTTGGGGGGTTGGGTGGGAACTGCGTGAGGATGTTCAAGCTGTCAGTGGGATGGATTATCACAGGACACCATTAGACCTCTACAGCCCGTCATGCCAAGACGACTAGCATGTTGGGTTAAGCTAGAACCTACCTGCGGCGCCGGACGCATATCTGAGGAGACATACTTATGTATTTGTACAACGCTCATAAATATGTATCATATCAGGTCTAGTAATTATCATCAGTTATTGATACACCTTTGGTCAACCTTCATCTTCATAAGACAGGCAGTGTCATAACGCTTACTAGCTGTGCTGGTTTCCATGTGCA
>JAMWET010001886.1:467500-471916 GCA_024036415.1 Prochilodus magdalenae | reverse complement strand
ACCATGTCGATGATTCCCACAAACATGCAAATCAGCAAACAGTGAAGGTGAGCTAAGGTGAGGCATTTAAACTTAGAAATCATTCACTCACTTATCTTGAGCAAAAATAGCCCCCGTCAGAGCATATGGAGATGTGTTGTCAATCAAGGTTAGCACTTTCTTGTAGTCATTCTCAGGATAAACGTAAACACTCAGAACGGGTCCGAAGATCTCCTAAAAAAGGACACATTGCTATGTAAGACAAAAAAAAAAATTCTTGTAACAACATTTACCACACAATAAAATCCCTGGGTAAATTACAGTGGTCAGTGTCTCCTCAATCTACAAATCATTATCACATTAAAAATGTAATATATGTAAAAGCTTGCATTGCTCAGATAGAGGGATGTTTATCGTTATTTCTCTTATCTTAACCATCAACCATGCTAGCTTTGGCTATTTTTTGGCGAACGCAATGAATTATCACTGCTTTTACTAAACACAAGAGCACAAAGCCTGGAGTCTGTGTTTCTCCAACTTTCCCACAGCAGCGCTTCAATAGAAGGCCAATAGAAGCGTGCCGCTCTCATTACCACATTAGTACCGGCCACTTCCCCTCAGGGTACACATTCAGCAATGAATTCACCCGGAGGGTCGTACTTCCCTGCCCCTAAATCTCCCAGACAGCTGCTACTGTATGGATTACAAGCAGGAATTGGCAGTATGACATACAGCATCGTGTAAAACCTGATAGGCTGTTACGCAATAAAACGCACGTGCACTGACGACAGGCTGAAACGGTACCGTACTAATCATCATAACATCTATTCAAGCTCTGGGTTTCATAAAGCAGCCATACTGTAAACGTATACAGCAGTCTCAGCCTAGCAGATCTTTCAAATGTTTACTTATTGAATATGATTAAAATTAATTATACTAATTAATTTTATTTAATTAATTTTTTAAGTTTTGTTTAGTTGTCACTGCTACTCTTTTCCCGCCGTTTTTGGGAAGAGCGCCAATTCCCAAAGGGAGTACAAAAAGACCTGAAATGATGTCGCGGCTCATTATGTTGTCATATCTTTCATGGATTTGTCTTCATTTGTCGTGAACGAAGGGCGCGTCCCAATACGTGAACTTGCTACCTAACTAGCACGCTTAGCTCGTGTGTAGAATGCGGCCAGCCAAGTGTTCTCGTTAGCATTCAGGCAGGCAAATTGGAACAAAGCCAGTGACAAAGAGCTGGCCAATTGACACCTCGCTATTGTCAGCACGGCGTCTCTGATTGGCTGCCGAGTGTGAAGGGGTCACGCGCGAAGCGGGAGTCCCGCGAAAACGGGGTGCTTAAAAAGGGAGACGTTGAGCGCGTGAAGCATAACAACAACAACAGCCACCACTACTATTAGCACCAATGGAAAACATGGCATCCAGCGAGCTTCAACACAGAAACGAAAAAGTTAAAGTGAGTATTACAGCATTTGGAAACATTCTGGACTCGTTTAAATACCTTTAACGTTCAGTGTCGTTGGTTTTGAATGCGTTATCTGACCGAAATCTCATCTTTTCCCCTACAGTTAAGAAAACCCGCTGTGGAGAAACTGCGCAGAGACCGCATCAACAGCAGCATCGAGCAGCTCAAGATGCTTCTGAAAGACGAGCTGAAGACCAGGCAGCCGAGCTCCAAGCTCGAAAAGGCTGATATCCTGGAGATGGCCGTCACTTACCTGAAAAGCAAGACCCCGGGACAGAGCTACCACGACGGCTTCGCCCGGTGTTTGGAGGAGACAGCCCGCTTCCTCTCGGCTCACAACCAGCTTACCACAGAGCCACCGGCGGAACCCAGGCATTTTGTTCGGGCACAGAAACCCAAAGCGAAGGTGAAGAGCGTCTCCTCCGGCCAGAAGTCCATCTCCGGTGTGCCTACATCCGCAGGAGCCAGCTCGCCGCTTTGGAGACCTTGGTGATGAGGTCCCCGCAACTGTTGGCGGAGAGTCCTCCTTGAAAAGACAGTTCTCCTCATGAAGAAGAGAGAATGTATTGGCTCTGTAGCCATGGCGGTGTTCTCTTGTCCAGTAGAGCATTTATGTTCATTTATATAGTACTGTGTGTCTATATAAACGTAGACAGCGGCTGTTTCGACTGTTCCATAGGGAATGGACTACCCCAGAACTGAACTCCAACGCACATATGATTGCTACACTTGTTCTTCGCCTGGTGCGGAGGTCGTCTCTTTACATATTGTATTACTGCACTTTATTTAATGTTTCTATGAAACTGTTCTTTGGTAACTGTCTGATCTATCATGCTGATAGGAATGTTGGTCTGTGTTTCTGTGAGACAAATAAAAGTCATGCACACTTAATTTCCATTGATGACCTTTTTATTATCCATCATATTTGCATAATAATACAAATGAGGTATGAACTTGGCCAACACTTCCGTAGTCTGATCATCATGGCATCACCACTGAAACTGATGGTGACTGTAGTGTCAGTGACTTTCACAGTGAAGTCCAGGGTGTTCTGTATCTTCATGAACACTGCTCAACATCAGGCAAGAGTACTAAACCGTTGTCCTGAACAATTAGCTGAACTGGGGATTAGATTTGGAGAAGTGTTTCCATAAGACTGTCCACACCAATAACGATTCCCAAATCCATGATCACCCCATCACAGTGGAATGTGATTTAGGAATGTTTTGGTTTTCCCAGACCAATACAGAATGAAGTTGCCGTTTATGGCCTTTCTTGCACCTTAAGGCCATTTTAGGATGGCTGTATTCCCCTGAACAGCTGATCTAACCACCGGCTCTGAACCCCACACGTGTGTATGTGTGAGGGATTGTCCCACAGTGGTCTTTCCCAGGCCAGCACATAGAGCAATGCTCTCAGGTTTTACAGTGTGCTAAAGTGTGTCTCAAAAGCATGGGAGAGCAGAGTGTCTGATCTGAGGTGTGTTACGGTCCTGCACTGTGGCTACTCTGGTGTGAGACACTCAAGAGGTGGCTGAGAACTTATATGGCCGTCTGCTTTGTACTGGTGCGAGGAAATAAGCGAACTAGGCCAGGCTAGATAAAACTTAGACTCACCAAGCCGTGCAGCTGTGTAGGGGGGCTTTTGAGAACACAAATGTCTCACAATGTGTAAAATAACAATTATTCAAAACCTGAGTGATGCATGAAAGATGGGATATGTACAAATACCTGAACCTAGGGATTGCCAAATGCAAACAAACTGAAAGACCAAAGGGTCCATGTAGGCCTGACATATTTAATGTCTCAGGTTGAGCCTGGGGGGGATGAGAGCACGAAATGTGGCCTGTGCTAACATCATAGCACATTTTTCTATTTTAGGTTTTATTAATTTTTTCATATGTTCGGTCACTGTGTGAAAAAAATAGGCCTTCAATCTCTGTAGAGTTTATTTTCACTTAGTAAACATCCAAAGCTCTGTCAGAATAATTCCAAGAGCCAAAACAAGCCACCAGACAGAACCAAACAGTCTGTCTGGTGGTTAAACTGACGATGGGTCGTATAAGCTGTTAGAACAGCCATGGCAAATGAGGTTTAAGCTCGCTCCCGGGGCCATCAAGCCATCCGGGCTCACTCTTATGGAGCGAGAAGAAGTGTGTCCATGAACAAAGGCCCCAAAGTGCTGAGAAAGTGTGTCCCTCCGCTGAGCCGCTGCCACTTTGATCTTAGAAGTGAACTGTGAAGTGAGCGAGATGGACAGCAATGAACAGCAGGTGATAGATCACTATCTGTCTCACCTGAACTGGCACCTCTTAATAGATATGCTCTCTTATTGCTCCAACCCCCTCCCGCCTCGCCCCCGTCCCCCCCACCAACCCCCTGAAACTTAAATAGACCCTAAGTTCCCACTGTGGAGTCACTCATGTTCCTGGTCATCACCGAGCACAGTCTCTATAGCGAATAAAGAGCAGGTATACTTTATATCAAAGGTTTCCTATTTAACCTACATGGAGACACTGTACCGTGAGGGAAACCAGCTGTTCAGTTATTGAACCTGTTATGCACCAACAAGTCCACCAGATGGCAGTATGAGAGACCTGTGGCACCTGAAGTGCCTGAAATGCACCACCATTTACCCTTATGTGTAATTAATGTCAATGACAAAACTACTGTTTACCCCATCCCTTTATTCAGGCACAACCGAACTGCACACTGCACTCACACATCGTTTTTAGGGTTTTGCACTAATAACCCCAGAGTTAATATTGCATTTATGCATCAGTAACCGGAAGAAGTTCATTCAAAGTCATGACAGTAATGTAATGTCAGTGAGACTGCATTATAGGCAGTCTATGCAGCAGCAAAGGTTAAAAACATAGTCCCATAATTACAGTGCACACAGTTACAGTGAATTAACTGGACCAGCAATGCCTACCGAGACAAACTAAACAAGGCTCACACGTTTAC
>JAMWET010001886.1:440000-465000 GCA_024036415.1 Prochilodus magdalenae | reverse complement strand
TTGATGGGTAATCTGTTATTAAGGAAATGATTTACACAAGTGACAGAAGTACATGCTAGTCGTAGTAAGAGGCACATGAAGAACACTTTCAGGTTCATCACTATTTAACCCTCATCAGCATTATAAAATGGGATTATAAGATTATATATCCCATCACCACTTCTGCAAAGGAATATGAGAAGTCATTCAGTTTCTCTACAAGCCGTCAATGGACATCAAACCTGGGCGAATGAGTTCACATGTTGAAGACTGAATTATGTGGGTATTTTGAACAACAAGTGCATTTTTCATTTTACATCTACATTTTTATATTTAGCATTAGGAAAACGATGCTGTAATTTTAATATTTCTTAGTGCGCAATCCGTCAGAAAGCCACAATAGATTCAGACAGGGCTAAAATACTAAATAATAAAAAACACATCTTCAGGGGCAAGCAATAAATACACCAATATTTCAAATACAGAATCAGACCAGAATCCCAGCACAGGTTCACCTTAATCTCAGACCAAAATCTGTCCTGTACAGCTGACCGAGGGAAAGCAGGATGAACAGAGATCACTGAGTTGTGTGGTTAAGCGTACAACAGAGTTCAAGGGGTGAGACTGGCTTGTACTAACAAGCCAAAGTCCAGCCGCATGTTCGTCTGTTAATGTTCGTGTGTGGCCCCAAAGCGGTTTAAGCTTCAAAAATTCTTTAAGCCCCTGAACTGAAGAGTTATTATTCAGTTGGCAATCTTCAGCCATATTATTCATCAACTACCATGAAACTAACACGTTATGTATTTATTACAGAGGGGAATTGAAGTGCTGGCCCATTCCAGTTAAAGGGGTTAAAATTAAACAAATAATACAACATAGTCCAAAAACCACAACATTACTGTACCTCATTCATTATTTTATCCTGTGGATCTTTAGTTTCGATAATCGTGGGCTCCACATAGTAGCCCTTTTTATCATCACAATTTCCACCAGCGATCACAGTCAGATTGGGGGAGGTCTTGGCGTGGTGGAGCCAGCCCTTTATTCTGGCAAAAGACTAAGAGAAGGAACAACAGGATCAGTACAAGGCTACCAAAAACCAGAGTAAATATTACAGCATTAGCAGTAGTCTTTTCTTACCTTATCATCAATTACAGCTGAGAAAAACGTTCCAAAATCTTCCACTGGCTGTAAGAAGAAATTAAAATTATGTTTTTGCTTGCACAAAATAATCATCACAAATCATCTGGCCCATGATCTGTATTAGTAGGTAGCAGATAACAAGCAACAAAAGTAAAGCATGTCCACTCACGTCTCCAAGTTTAATCTGTTTGTGTATAGCCAGTAGGTCCTGTTTGATCTGAGGCCAGAGTGAGTCCGGAACATACATCCTAGAGCAGGCCGAGCACTTCTGCCCACCGTACTCAAACGCTGAGCGGATCGTGCCCGTCACCACGCTGTGAACATCTGCAGACTTGTGTACAAAATGGAAGTTCTTACCACCACATTCTGAAAGACAGCAAATAAAAAAGCAGGTTACGCCTTGAGGCCTGTATTTAATTCCTCTCCCATTTACACATGCAATTCATACTAGTTACTACATCATTTATGCTTGGGTACAGACGTCTGTATGTATTAATGCACAATTACGGTTTATTTACTAAATAAAACATTTTATGGTACATTTTATATTGGATGTTTTATGTTCATGTTAAATTCAAATAAACAGAATTTGCTCCAGGAAACTGGCATATTTAAATTCAGTTCCCTGTAGATACAGCATTTCTTAACTCATTTTACATCAGCAAACAACCCGATAAAGAACCATCTGGTTTTGTAGGGCATCAGTTACAGAACGCTAACTGTAGAGCTTTGGGTTCTGAAAGGCTAAATAAGAATAGGGTTATTTTACTGAAACTGGAATTGGGCAAAAAGATAAACAAAAATAGGATCCAACAATTAATTAATTACATGGGGCAATTACACAATTACATAAGTCTTATGGGAGACTCATATGTTACAGTAGTGTTTAATGATAAAAGCGTGATAGCGTTAAGGGTTTAATCAAAAGTGTGCATTTGTTTAATGATCCAATATAACAGGATTTATAAATGATGAGGTACCGTACAGGTCAATGTGTGCAGAAGAAAAAAAAAATAATTCTCTGACCTCCTGCCACACGAGGGAAGTTTCTGTAGAGATCTAGATTCTGTGCCACCTGTTTCCACAAACGCTTAAATGTTCTGTAGACAAAACACACAAAGTCATAATATAATATGGCTCTTATATTACACCTACTCCCCCATCACTGTTTCCATATGCATATAAGCAAGAAAGTCTCGATGGGACCCTAAGTTAAATCTTAAATAGAAGTTAAAGGTTGTTGGAGTCTGGGTGGTGGGATGTCAACCAAACAAAAAGAGTGGTCATACGGGACACTGCCAGTGAAGTTGATTCCAGCCAAATGCTCAGAGGAGGTGATGGTGTCTCCAAAAACTGGGCCATCAGCTGGCACAAACTGGATGATGTTGGGGGGCAGGCCTGAGTCACGCAGGATCTTGTAGACCGCATAGCTAGCAGACATGGCAGTGTCACTGGGTTTCCATAGGACAACATTACCCTGAAAACAGAAATGTTTATGTTTAATTTACAATTAAACAATGGTTACTGACATCACATTACTGACTTAAGGTTGGTGATACACATATAGAGAACAGATGACTAATCAAAAATCTCAGGCTTAACATCTGGAAATCCACAAAGTCCAAGTTTACTAAAATATGGCACATTTTGAAAACGAAAAATGTTTAATATTCAGTTCCAGCCCTGGTCCCAAAGTCACTAATCAGTTACTTGCCATTAGTGCTGGAGTGCCGGCGAGGTTTCCGCCAATAGCAGTAAAGTTGAAAGGCGCAACAGCTGCTACAAAGCCCTGCAATGAAATAAGAAAGATAAACATGGAGATAAAGCAGACAATAGAGATGGATAAACGCAGCTTTAACATGCTATAGCTACAGCAGGGCTCCATCTACACACGTGGAGCTGCTGGCCTTTCAAATGTAACCTAAACCCCCTCTGTAAAAAAAAACTCCCACCCTTCTGTTATGAATATGATGGAGTGCTACAGATGCTAAAATAGCATTGCACTAATATAAGTGTCTAATAGTGCAGTTTCTCTAACTGTAGCTTTGTACTAAAGAGGATTAACCCTTTGTTTGCATGTAATGCCATGTAGCTATTTATATAAAAGAGAAATAAATAAAATGTTCACACAAAAAAAAATAATAATCTAATTTATACAATAAAAAAATTCTCAAATATCACTTGGTAAAGATATGTTTGGTGTGCAACGTCTGTTTCTTTAATTATACACTGAAGCTACTAGTCAAGTACAGGCAACAAGTGATGGAAGCTAACAAGCCCAGGAATTGGCACTGTGTCTCTATGTTGTGCTCTTTCAGCATTTAATTAGTTTACTCGATTTGTTCCCACCCTAATAAGCCTACACACACATCCATACTGTGCTTAGACGTTTTTCTTGTGAGATCACATCTGGCCCAAAGAGACTAATGTGGTCTTTACTTGAAGTAAATCTAAATGAGATCAAAGTGATGTAATGTTTAAGTGTGCCCACTACACAAAGCAAACTGGCAGATCTTCAAATCATTACTTGTTAGCTACATTAGTCGTGGATCTCCAAGATGCAACCTTTACACAAAGCATGTTTGGACTGATTCACTATATTTGGGGGAAAATGTCACACATTGCGGTAAACTCACTCTTTTGTACTCTATTTCATTATTTCAAGTGCAACACTCCAAAGAGAATTACTGCAGGTCCCCAAAGAGGAAGCCCACCTCAAGTCCACGGTACAGCATGGTGTTGGTGCTGCCATCACTGTCCAGAGGCTGCTGCTGCTCCAGCTCAATTGCATGCTTGGCATTGAACCTGAAGAAGTCAATGAGTTCTGCTGCAGCATCGATCTCAGCCTGCACCACAGTTTTACCCTGAGGGAGAGAGCATGACAAGCAATTTCATAACAAACCGTAAGAAACTTCTGATTTTATCAAACGCAAAACCACATATACAGGTAGAAATTTCAGGGACAGACGTTTAGGTAATACTTGGGGTACATTTATCTCAGTCACCGGCTTTAAGGTCTTCCTGACAGGAAGAGCAGGTTTTGCCTTAATAATAATTATGCAAACTTATAACACCTCAGATCCGACTTAAATCCTTACGTAACACTGTCACAGACACTGGCACAACACGTACATGTGATATTGTTTCCCCCGAAAAAGAAAACAGGTGTATTTCACATGACTTAAAGAGCTAAATATGTTTCTGCACAATGTAACTCGGCCCAAACTGTAAAACACAGGCTTCAAAAAACTCCCACCTTTAAAATCCATAATATGTATGTTTCATTTTACCTATGGTTGTTACTGCAGTCCAAAATATATCCATTTATTAGACAATACTGTATTAATACAGTACAATAATGCTGGCGTAAATAAACCACATGTGGGGAACCAATCCTACCAAGCGACAGGCAGATAGGAATAACTGTAATTACAGTATTTACATATTTAATATGATTCTTCAAACTGTATTGTATTTATTATGGGCAATTTAATTAAAAAAGAAAACATTTTTTAGAAAGAAAAGAAAAAGTTTTAAACCTCATACTAAATATAGAAACAAATACCAACAAAACTTTTAAACTACTCTTAACCTGATATGTGTGATTTGTGCGGCATAAAGCACTACCTGGCCGATCATCGTCTTTGCCAGAACCTCTGCTCTCTTCGGTCCACTGATTGTATCAGCAGCCTTGAAGAGGACTTGGGCTCTATCTGCTACGGGCTTTAGGTCCCATTCTCTTCGTGCTGCTACAGAGGCCAGAATGGCTTTGTTCAGGAGCTCCTGTGGACAGAGGACAGAGCAAACTGTGTAATACCCAACAGCATTTTTAAGGTGAAATGTGTGATAGATCTTTGTGTGTTAAGAATAAGGATTAAAACATTCTGGACATTTTTAGGTAGGTGAGGGTGGCAAGAGGCTGTTATGATAAAGATTTTGTGGAGTTTCTTTGTGTGAAGTTTAAATTCCAATAATGCAAAAAATAACTCCTCCTACAGCTGTATGCAGCACAACTCCGTATATCAAGCCCTGCAAATGCACTTAGCTTTTAAAACCTTTAAATGTCCATTTACACAGTCAGATAAAACACAGAATGTTTGACCACAGCATATTAATACTGTATTTCATACTAAGTAATATCACAGCTTGTTTTGCCAATTTCACTGCTTTATTTTTTTTATGTGTTTTAATGTTTTTGGCCAAAACCTCAAGTAAGAACTATTGTATCACAACGCGTCAGGCAGCAGGCAGCATATCATGGTTATAACCACATCATGTAATAACTTTCTGTGAAGCTTTTAGAGCCATTAAACTCTCTCTATGAGCATTTAACATCAAACAACATTTAATGACTTTGTTGGACTGTAACAATTTGATTATTATTAAATTATAAAACATTTACATGTGGAATTAGCATGAGGAATTTGCATGCAAGTGTAACTCTACTAGTGCATTGCATCTGTTTCATCTTATTATATTTCAGATAGATAGAAAACTATGATATGTATCATGAAAATGTCTATCATGAAAATTTATATCGCCCACCCCTCCCATAAAGATAATTTATTCAGTTCAGATCTGACTGACTTTCCTTACCTTATCAGCATAACAGAACTTGGCCACTTTGTGCGAGTGGTTGAAGGGCTGTAAATAAGAGAGTTATAACAGTGCACTATCAGGACAGTGATAACACAATTGCTAAGGGACTACTGTTCTGACATTATGGGTCATTTTCATAATATAGAGAACACAGTAGCACAATACCATAAATGTTCATTAACACATATGTTTCAGTGCCTTTGTAATTAAAGATGTGTGAGGCAACGGCTTTATTCCTCTTTTAGATAAGCAGACTCACGGACAGCTGGTATCTGATATCTTTGGTCCACACTTGTTCGTCACCGATTACACATGGAATCTCCTCTGTCTTTCCTTTTAGGTCTCGGAGGGCCTGAAAAAAAAACAGTGAAGTTTTGTTAGAATGCTTTACAATCTGTTCTGGAAACATATTTATGTACAAATAGACCAAATAAATCAATACAGATTGGATCTGTATGTGTTTTGCGTGTAGATAATAGTCACCTTCTCCAGCTCTGCCCGCTCTTTGCTCCCCTCTTTGAACCCCAAGATGGGCTCATTCTTAACCTCCACAGCTGCACACGGGAAGGTTTTGAACCTGTGGAGGGGATCAGCTTTGTTTATTTTGCTAGGGAAATGTCCCACATTTCCAAGAATCTCTTCAAGACTCGGTGGGATTCAGCATGGAAAAACAAGAAGAGGCATTCAGGCAAGCTCCTAATTCTGTATATTCTTCAGGATCACGATAGAATACTTTCATTAATGCTTTTTTCTGGCATTCTGGCAATGTTTTTTTTCTTTATCCTGTAAAAACGTGCAATCTGCAGTAAATAAACTTTGCACAATTCTATGGATCAATGGTCCAATAACCCAAAATCAACCATAGGTGGGGGTAATACCATGGTTGTTCCACCCAGCTCAAGGTCATTTCTGCTTACAGATAACCCAGCCTAGCTACTTTCAGTCCAGCAGAGGAACACACCAAATCACAAAATGTTGATTCAGAGAAGCTGCAGACTATTTCACCCACCCCTGTTGACCTGTAATTAAATTAGACACTGATACTGAATGAATGAAAAGGAATAGAATGGTTGAAAAGGAGGCAGCTCGTCATTTCCGTGAGCTTCTGACCGGTGGTTCATCGAGGTAGGAAACTAGCTGAAATGTAGGTTATATCACACAGCAGAGAGCAGTCTGCAGCTGGAAGAGTTGGAAAGAGGCTGCGTCGTAGGACTTTGTAGAAAAACGGTACAGTCGTATCGTTGCATTGCACGACATGCCGGTCGTGCGGCTGCTACCATAGCACGCACTGGATAGAAAAAGACATGCTACCAGCAACATGTGGGATCTGGGACACGAACCATGGAAAGAGAGAACCGATATCCTGTCTGACATTCAATTGTGCAGACATCAGCGAGCAGTGATGCTCTTCATGAGTCATCCTGTTACTGCCAGCACCATTGGCCGAACGACTGCCCTCAACACCACGTCGGCGTCACCAAAGACTACAATGGTGTCGTGCCAGGCTGCCATGGAGTGACCTAGAACGGGTCTTTTGTCTTGGTTGTGACAATCATCTAATCCGTGTGTGGAGGCATCGTGGTCAGGGCCAAGATGAGCAGTTTGAAGCATTACACGTCTAGAAGGCCTGGTGTCACTCCACTCCTACCGCACCATCTGCAGGAACTGTGTGAGAATATTTAAGCTGCATGGGATGGATTTTTGCAGGACACCATTAGGAACCTCTTAGAAATTTCATGCTGAAACAGCAAACATAGCGGCCCAATGCCACAGTGAGAGATACTCTACTTCAGTATGTGTAGCTCAATAAATATTGCCCATATCAGTCTAAATTTATCATCGTTTATTGTTCCTGGGAACCTTTATACCTTTATCTTTCTTCCCAATAGCTCTGCAATTCCACACTTTCCTCTGAGTATGTATGTATGCATGTATGTATGTGTGTATGTATGTATGTATGTGTGTATGTAGGTATATATCTGTGTAAGGTGTGATGTTTTTTAGCAGTACACAAGGCATGAAATTCAAAATGTGCATGTGTCAACACTCAATATGTTGGTCTGAAATATAGGGTTTATATGATTTACACATAATTGCATTTCCTATATATATATATATATGTGTGTGTGTGTGTGTGTGTGTGTGTGTCATCTTATATATAGATTTTGCACAGGAAATTGGGTTGTACTAGTGTCAATCCCTCACTGGAGTAACTAACCACACTTCAGAGAAGCTGCAGACTATTTCACCCACCTGTAGCTACATAAGATACTGATACTGAATGAATGAAAAGGGAAAGCATGGTTGAAAAAGGAGGCAGCTCGTCATTTCCGTGAGCTTCTAAACGGTGAAGAGTTAAATGACACGGACAGCTAGGTAGCAAACTAGCTGAAATGGAGGTTATATAACACAGCAGAGAGCGGTCTGAAGCCGGCTTCCTGTTCGAGTAGTCCCGTTCCACCTTAAATGGGGCAGCAGTTTCATTCTGATGCCCCATTTAAGGTGGAACGGGGCAATTCGAACAAGAAAGCCTAAATATCCGCCTGTGTGCTCCTGAACTGGTCTGAACGGATGCAAAACTGCACTGAAGATCGCCAGAGACTATTTTTACCTCAGGCTAATGACCAAACAAGCCGCTAACCGTCAGTTTAACCACTTTCCCCACAAGCTAGCTCCACAAGCTAACTTGCAAGGAGAGCAGTCGTGTGTGCGTCCATGTGAAATGACATTACATACCCCCTCCAAGACTGGCAGAGCACCGCCCTCACTCGCAGCATGTCTCCACAGGAAATAGAAACGTAGAGCACTAACTCAAAAACCGTAGGACAGCGAAAATTAAACGACCCTTGTGAGGCTGAATGACCAAAAACAAACTCATACAGGAACCTCCATAAGGGAAATCTATCCTTTGACAGCGGCAGCCTGACAGATACAATCCACCGCGTTTAAATAGGACTGAACCATTACCGTGAAAACGGGGGTGGACCGGATGTTCTTTACGGATGTTTAAAGAGGTTTTAATATTTTACCGTTTGTTAGGAATACTGCGATCATAACGGAGGAGGACTCGGAAAAGCAAAGCGTTAATGTATCAGTAATTTTATATATGTGCTAATATACATGCTAAAATGACATGGTGTCATCCCTACGGTTGTGGAATAGATCGTTCTAGAGGGCGAGTCACTGGATAGCCAATGAGATTACGAGGCGTCCTGTCTTAGCCAATCACATGCCAGTAATGTCTGACACGCAAGGTCTATTTATAAAGCGTCAAGTGATCAGTCATGATGGTCTGGTGCTTCAGACTTTTGATGATGCGTTGACTTTTATGGCAAAAATATTCAGGACTTTATTCAAACTCAAATTCATATTTTCATATTTGTGTATTTAAAATTGCATTCCCCATGTGATGCATTATTAACAGTGGTGGACGAAGTACTCAAACCAGGTAGCTAAAGTAGCTATACCCAAGGTAAAATACTCCTCCAGTAAAAGCAAAAGTAAAAGTTCCTCCATTTACACCTCCGCTTAAATAGAAATTACTAAAGTTTTTACAGTGTACTTAAGTATGGATATTTAGACAGGAGCATGATTTATAAAAAACTTGCTTTAAACAGGATCACAACTGAGTTTTCCCCCCCTTTACTATAGGGTATCTATAAGTCTCTGTTCATAAACATAAACTAGCCAAAACAGATTTTCTATGAAAGCAAATAGTGTTTGTATAAATTCAGATAAAAGATACTTGGAGGTGAATGTATATGTATTTCTATTTGTGGTCTATGTAAATTAAGAAACAATATGTTTGATCTGTTCACTGAGACTTTGATGTGTGATCGTCAGTGTTGGCATTAACCTCATCCTGTTTTACCTGCCTTTCTCTGGATATATGGAGTATGCAACGTATCCATAGGCACTGGAACTGTGGGACACCTTACCTCAAAAGAAGATTCACTTACAGAAAACTAAGAATAAAACTGTTACCATTTAAAAATAGTCCAAATTGAACTTAAATGCATATTGCTGAGTAAACAGAGGCAGTTACCACCCACATGAAGAACACAAGTCATTATAGACTGTTGAACTACGGCATGAGCTGGAGAGCATTTCACTTACATAATAGAGCTGGTGATTATGCAGGACAGGTGAAGAGTAGTTGTGTTGTGATGCATGTGACACGATCTCCTGATCGCTTTTACAAGCAATGGGAAACTTCTGAGCTTAATGATTTCTGGGAGCTAAAACTTGCCTGTAATTGTTTAGCTCATTCAAAGTCACAGGAAAACGCAGAACAAAGTATTTTATATGTTTGCATGATATTACATGCTAGTGTTTTATTGACCATCCAGCAAATATTAATGCTACTTAATATAATAAAGCATGGCCTCTAAATTCACTGACCTGACCTGTTTGAGAACTGTGTGAGTGTGGCTAACAGGCAGCTTAGCTGATAGCTCTCTGCCACTCATACTGAACTAACATCATCATCCGGCTTTTATGTGACGCTAACTGGACAATAGTCACAGACAAACAAACAAACAAACGGAAGAAGCAACACAACGGGCGGCAGGCAGCTATAAACAGGAGGACTAGCTTCCTAGCTTTAGGCTAAGCCGGTTAGCTTTAGCTTGCTAAAGTTCCTTTGCCTTTGAAACTGTTTTGTGGGGCTATAGACATCAGCCTTGTGAGCTGTAAGGAAGGCATTAACCAATATTAGGACCACCCAGTTTACATGGAGAGGAGGGAAATGTTATGTTAGGTCTGTTATGGTTTTAATATCATGTTAATATTAATCACCAGATCACTTAAAATATGTGTGTGAAACCGTATGTGTTGGGGTGTGGATGGTTGGTTTAATTCAAAAGTGAAACAACTGCCTTCTTAGAGACAAGGCAGAGACAAAGGCACGGCAATGACATGGCAGCAATTTTGGACGGGCAACTGAAGTGGACACCCCAGCTACCCCATTATAATGATTTAAAATGAAAGTTGAATATATGTGTATATATGTTAATGTGTGTTACAAATACTAAATGCTTTTAAGGCATTCATACCCACTCAGTGCTCTTACAGAGTCTAATGGTTAGTTAATAGTTAGTTAACACTTGCTAGCGTCTTACAGCAATTAGAAATCCCTTAGCAGAAATTAGCATCACCATAGTGGTTCTTTTCTGGTTTCGTGTATTGAAATTCATAGCCAAAACTGAATGCATAGTTCTAGTCACAGTTCATCAACGAGAAATAACCTTCAGCAAGCCGACCCAAGTGAGAAATATATCATTTTTTATTTTTTTTTTACCCCAGCACCAATCACATTCATCATATTGAAAGGTCTGTACATATATCCCGCAAAAGTACTGAAATCTGAAATCATTAACAAATATTTTGACAATGGCCAGAAAAGCACATTTTCAAATATATATATGTGCATTTCAAGACATTAAAAAAAATAAGAACGGAAATCAGTATGAGCGTTCAGAACATCACTTACACTGGAAGACATTCTACCGTTGAAGCTTATGGCTGCAAATCTTGAAATTAACATAATAAAATACAATAAAAGGTAATAAAATGTAATAAAATGTAATAAAATGTTAAAATAATCCCCCTGTCCTGGAAAAGTACGCAAAATGAATCCCTGTCAACATAAACAGTATTTCTAGTCTTGCTCTTTAACAGGGTCCGCCAGACTAGGCACAATCACAGCTCTATCCAGATTGCTTAATGCTCGATGTGTAATGCCTTCTTACTTAATGTTTGTCCTAAACAGTCAACAAAAGGTCATGCACACCGAAAGACACGTTATGCAATGCAGTGAGGCAATGATACACAGTAAAGTCTGATCACTTCTAACAGAACAGAGGGAAGCGTTATCAAACGAAGGGTCGTCAGACGGCTGGATTACACACGTAAAGCCTAAGCTCTTTGTAGGTGATGGTTCTACAGGACCTTATACTCAGCGAGGAGGATAAATGCTGCATCCGCCTTGTTGCTGCTTTTGCATTATGGAGAAATGTAAAACTGAAATTTGTAGAAGGGTGAAATTAGAGCAAAATGAGCGGAATACACGTACGTTAGTGTGGTAACCCAGCCTCGCCTAAACAGTCTGCTCCTCCAGAGTACAATTAAAGCATCACTGAATATTAGCTCCAATTATCGGGCAGGTCTAAGCTCCAGTCCAATGCTTTTCAAACAATAACCTGTGATAGTGATAGGATTCTGACATCATCATGCATCCCTAGTTTTATCGCTTCCTGGACCTCCATTTTCTTTACAAGGACTTTGTATTAGTCATGCCTTTACATTTAACTTCCTTACATCCCTTATTATAGCATATAACCATATAGATACATATAGACTCGTCTCAGGAGTCCCCTCTAAAAACATACTGAATCTCCCTTAATCTCCACACCTCCAAACCTGTGCTCTGAGGTCCGACACTAACATCCTCATTCGTTCATGTACGTTAAATGCTTTTCAAGCATTCATGACCACCCAGTGCTCTTACAGAGTCTAACAGTTAGTTAGACTGGACAGTGGCTAGCGTTTTCAGAAATTAGTAAATACACACATCATGCTGCAACCCACAACTTCCTCTACCTTGTGCTCAGTCAAAATGACAAGAAAAGATCTTAAAGTCTCTCAAGTACATCCCAAAACCATTCGGAAATGAAACACAGACGGTCTGGGCTGTTGTTGAGTCTGTTTCAGGTGAAACGCCGTCCATGTTTCAGGCTAAAAGGCAATTCTGTTAGTGCATGATTCATTTTACCAAAAGAAAAGCATCACAATCAAACCTGCTTACCCTGAACGTCATATATAAAACAGAATTTCACAAAATCCCCCAGCAGGTCATCGATCTCCAATACACCAGGAAATCCCAGATAGATGTTTATACAGCAGCATAATCAAAGCAAGTGGTTTCGTTTCGATGGGTTACAGGTTTGGACAGTGGCTAACCGTGAATGTATGTAGCTGTTCTGTGCAACAAACACATTAATTCATTTGACCTTTTACCTGCAACCTGGTCTGGTGATTAAACAGGGATTCCACTTATCTTTAGCAGTTTCGCATAAACAGCTCGTCAAGATGTAAAGCCATTCAGGGTATGGTGTGAAATATTTGGCTCTAGAGAATAAATCAGAATTGTTTACAGTGGTGGTGATAAGAACCACATGCCTGATGAAGCTTTAAAAAAAATAACAACAATGAATCGCTTTAATGTGGAAACATGAGCATACGTCATCTAGAGTTTAACCCAGCATGTTTCAAAGCCACTCCAGAAGTGTTTTGTTGCTGTGGTTGGTGTTTTAAACACTGCTTGCTGGGACGTCAGAAAGAAATCAGAGTAAGAGTATACATACGCTAACAATACTGCTGATTGGGCTACAAATCTACAAATGGCTTTCTTTAAGTGATTCCCTAATCTGATTGCTAGATCCTAATCTGATTAAAGAAATTGGTGTATGCTGTTTACAAGACCATCAACATGTTTTGTGATCTATATATACCTAATTTCTATAAATTAACTGCAAGTGTCTGCTTGTTGTTGTTTCAAGTCATTGTTTTGAAATACGGTTAAGGCCGATTACCTGAAAGACATTCATGGTGGACATACAAAGCTAATCAAGGCAAAATAGAAATCATATTTGGTTAGGCACTATTTGAACTATTTGATACATTTGAAAATCTGTTCATTTTGGACATAGATACATATGGATACAGCTGTGCTGTAGACACCGAAACCCCTGATCACCTTCACCACCACTGTAAAGTAAACCATTCTGAATGACTGCTTACATCTCAACCACTAAATCATGGAATTCTGTTTTATGACTACATGGACCCATCATCTGTACTACATTCAAAGACATTTTAAAAAAATGAAATATGAAGAAAACCAAAGACAAAAATTATATGAGTATGAGCAAAACAAGACACTGATATACACAACACAACAATCCCAAAAATGTCAAAATCATCACAAAGAGAAATTACAGCAAAGATGAACAGCAATATGAACACAAAGGCCACTGAGGTGTGACAACACAAATTAGAATGGCTTATCCAAAGCCCAGTCACACACACTTGAACAGTGAATCTTTATGGAGCAGTGACCCCTGCTGGCCAAATGAGAGCTGTGGTAGGATCATGCTGGCATATGCTGTTTTGTAGTTCGCTGGTCTGATGATGAATGAAACCAAAGAAATCGTGATTAATATATTTGCAGTCATGTACACTGGCAATCCGTGATAGCGGCTGTAACCAGCTCTGAAAAAAAAAAAAACTGTCCATTTTACAACCATAACTCCTGCCTGTAATCGTTTACCAGCTGCTCCGAACAAAATAAAGGCAGCTTTGTTCTTGTATAAATCCCCCAAAACAATCAGTGAGATAAAAAATAAAACCCACAAGTTTCATCAGCGCATTTACGTAGAGTGCCCTTTTCTAAAAAGCGATGCGAATACAATAAGGCCATCAAAATAAAGTCCCGTCGGAGGTTCAGGCACATAGCTCTGTGGAATTTGAAATTTTGACTTGAAATACTGAATGCAGACACCGGAAGGGTGGGATCATGTTAGCAGAGTGCTCTTGGATCAAGGCGGGAATCCATCGCTCCACAATCTCCTCTTTTGGGCTTGTAAACACATCAGGCCTCGCAGTTTCCTGTCTACAGCAGAACAGGTGTAACAGTGACCAACTCCGTACGGCAGACAGAGAGAAAGTCTGCCCAGCATACACAGGCGAATAGCGTCGCAGACAAAAAACACCAGTCCTGAAATAAGGCTCCCCGATTGCATAGAACTAAGATATAGCATGAGCTGTGCCGTGTTCCACGCGTGACACTGCGCTTCCATTAATGATGAGGGGCTGCAAATAGGACGATACATCTGTGGCACCAGCCCTCTGGGAGAACACAGCGGCATTACTGCCTACCATCTCACACACAGGGCGGGATAAGGGAAACTGTGGTGCGCTTGGATGTGGAAGTTTTTTATGGCTACTGCAAAAATGTTGCATATACAAATAAATGGCAATTTGATGATTTCAGCTGTGACTGAAATGACTATGTGACTATGTTTCTTCCCTTGCAATACCTAAAAACTCAAGAATGTTTAGATATTTGGAATGAAGAATCAAACTCAATCAAATCAGATCAAAATCAATTGCCATCATTTGGAATCAGAATGGAACAATACCTCCAGAAAAATAAAGGCAGCTTCTTTACTATATTCACGGCATTTAGCTGACGCTCTTATCCAGAGCGACTTACAAGGTTAATCATAGTACAGGTGGGCCAATGTAGTGTTAAGAGTCTTGCCCAAGGACTCTTATTGGTGTAGCACAGCATAGTCACCTAGACCGGGATTCGAACCCCATTCTCCCACATGTGGTGTTGACTCCTTGGTGGGTAGTAGTGTTATCTGCTGAGCTACACCAACTATATCATTGATACCCAAACTAAATCTCCAAACCGGTAACTTTACAGGAGAAATAAAACCATTCTTAACTTCTGATGGAAGTTAATGTTAAAAGGCTTTTCTTAAATAATACAAAAATATAAAATTATTATTTAATTATTATTAAATATTTGGATGACAGAGACAACATGCTGCTGTTCTCCGATCCCATCCAATCATTTTACTGTAAGAATGAGTTTATGAGGCACCGACCAGACGATTAACCCATAAGAGTCCACACTGATGTATGTGTCACAAGCCCTTAACAGGTCTGGAAAGTCGCTTACACAGCTTCATCCTTCACTCTAACTCATGGAGTCCCTAAGTGAACTACACTGAACATCCTGGATGCAGGTCACATGACCCTTTCTGAATCTGTGAACATTTGACCCCATTTACAAAATAGCCATGTGCCTGGTTAGTGCATGAGCCAAAGGCAGCCCAGTTTAAAAGCCTGTGTTCTGTATCTGTAAGATCTGTTCCCACACGCTGAAAAGTTCTAATGCTATGATAACATGTTCTCTCCTACACAGAACCCAGTCTGACCCAATTTCTAGAACACAGTGATGACATACGGGTTATAAAAATATTGTTGAGACACATGTCACCTGTATTTGTCTCTAAAATCGTAAGAGAAGAGGCCATGTGACTCCTTTGTCACAATAAAGCTGATCTGTATAATCTTATAACTGATCCCTCATGGGTCTGGGCTCTTATGGGTTTTGTTGGTCATGCAGCCGGTCATAGTTATTTTAACACAAGACAAGCGGTTTGGGATGCCAGCACCATTTTCATCATGGCCGAGAAAAGAAGCGAACAGTGCTGCCATGGGAGGCTAAAAACACTGTACACTCAATAAAAATGGTCATATTAAAGTGAATTCCAAACAATAACTATTAGACCACTGTTCATTTCTGTTGGCTGATAGCTAATTTCATGACCTCCATGTTTCGTTTATCACATAAACAACATGGACGCGCAAATCGAGACCTCTTTGGAGGAAACTACGGCCGGATTTGCTCCTGATAGCAGCAATAATGTCCTTAACTGACTGTAACATTAAGCCTACCTCTAGTAACCATCACAGTCTAGCAGTAAGCACCGAGGTCTGTGTGCTAAATGGTTGCTGTTGAGTTGACGATCTCTGTATGCACCATAATTAGCCTTTTCCTGCCCTGAGTGTGACATAATAAGCACAATAACCACTATCTGAATGAAGTGAACAGTACAAAATGCAGAAAATACAGCCTGGCATCTTCTCCTAATGAGTATTCAAACACATGCTGGATATTCAAACCAATGGCTCCTTATGAGCTTTATTCCCTGTAAAGTGCTGTGGTTTCTTGCTACAGATACTGATGGTCATTCTGTGAGTTTGGCTTGATATATTTTTGGCTCTTCTACTGTGAAACTGCTGTGAATGATGATTATGATCGGTTAGGTTGGTTTTGATTGATGAGTTACCCTATGAGGTAAGCGTGGAGCCCCAGCAGACGAGGAAGAGTGCACAGCTGTGGCGCTGCGTGATACTTTCAAAACAGCTCACGAAGCATAGGAACAGCCCTCCTTACGAGCCCCTCCCCCCAACCCCCACAAAGAAACGGAGACTTTTTAAAGCACCTACAGTATTCTCAGAAATGGGACCTGTCCATCAGAGTTCCTTTGGACTGATGCTCCTCAGTATCATTGGCCGAATGCTGAGTGGCCTTGGAGCTGACTGGAGCCCCGTGATGGAGAGGGGTGGGGCCAAACTGGGCTGATATCAGCTGTTTGGCCCTTCTGTGTCTCCGTCCTTGTCCAACTCATCCTGAATCTCATCAGTGTTCCCTGAGTCACTGCTCGCCACAGAGCTGACGGACGGAGAGTTCCTGTAATTAAAAAAAGAAGTGTGGTCAGTGGGAGGCGGAAGCTGATATGACTACAGAAGTGTTTTAGGAATGCTTAAAGGAACCGTCTAATGCCTGCTCGAGCCCCACAGATGTGCTGCAGTAAGCTCTAGATAAAACATTTTCTGGGTGAGGGATTATAATGCACCTTGTTCTGATGGGCTGCTAATGCAGAAGGAAGCCAAGAGGCTAAGAGTGCGGCTAAGAGGCTGAAGGCCGCATATGCATTTAAAAGGTTTCATGGCAAAATGCAGTATGTACTATTTTAGGATTTCACTCAAAGCCACATTAGCTGGATTGTTTGCTGGTTAGCTATCAGTACTAGCTACATTAAACTTTAGCTTTGCTGAATACCGAGGATTCAGCAGCTAAATGCCATTAATAGAGCCATTCCTTTGTATTTAGGTAAGGCCAGTCATTCTCTGAGTAGAAAGTTTTTGCGCCACTTTGTGCCATTTGTGCTTTTTACACACAGCATTTAACCCATACGTGAAGTGAAACACCCACACTAGTCCGAAGCCGTGGGCTGCCCTATCCATGACGCCCAGGAAAACAGTTGGGGGTTAGGTGCCTTACTCCATTACGTGCCATTACGTTCGGTTCAGGGAATCAAACTGGCAACCCTCTGGTCACAAGGCTGGTTCTCTAACCTCCTGCCCAGGACTGCTCCATGTATTTAACTATCGGTATAAATCACCACCTGCATTCTGACGCCCAGCTCTCTTTTATTCACCAGTGCTAATGATGTGTCCAAATGATGTGATATGCATCCCTGATCCCAATCTTAGGCAGATCCTGTTCAAATCTCACTTAGAAAGTCAATGTGTAGTACCTGCTAATAAGCCAGCAGATGCTGGTATCCTAGCCAACTAGCCAAGATTTTTTCATTATACATCAGCTGTTATCATTTTCCAAAAACTTATTATAGCCAAACTTGTTAGAAATGGTTGTACAGCATTTTGGAACGAGACTTATGCAATTATAAACCTCTACTTTAGTGGTTAGCAGTCATTATTCATTTTTTGCAATGGAGTAGTTACCAAAGGTTGTTTAATATATTCGCCTAATGCACGCTGGGTACTGTAGTAAGAGATCATTGAAGTGAAACACCAAAAGAACTAATAGTAAATTCTGTCAAAATGATGGACCTGGGGGACATAACACTAGACATACCAAACAGTAGGGCACACAGAAAAACCTGGTTCATTTTCATAATGGTCATTTCCATAATGCTAACTCATCCTTTCAATTATTACTAGGAAAACGACATAGTTTGGCAAAATATTCCTTTGAAGGAATTGTAACGGAAGTAATTAGCATTGTGCACACTGCATGCCATCATCTCTGATCACATAATCACCCTAACTTCTCTCCCTCTTATCTGTCTCTCCCTCTCTCTCTTCCTCTCTCCCTCTCCCTCTTATCTGTCTTCTCTATGAGCGGATCATTGCTGTTGGACAATACTGAGGGGCTACTAGTGCAGAGGATTGTTCTCCAGGACTCTCAGGACTACACACAATATCTACCTCTTAATCCTCCTAATCAGTCTCTCTCTCTCTCACTTTCTTTCTCTCTTTCCTTCTTTCTCTCTTTCTTTCCTCTTCTTAGTTAAGCACTAGAATTTCTCTGGACTGATCACATCAGAACCCCCAGAACGGCTTGAGGCACCCGAGCAGCAGCACCTCTATGGGTCTCCTGCCCTGTTTTATCAACCCGGCATGACCATAACCTTTACACTGACCAGCGTCTGGCTCTGATCATACTCTTTCTATGGGTCGGCTCCATCTTGCAGTTACTCCCTCCTGGACTAATCAGACTGGATCTAATCAGACTGGATCTAATAGATGTTCTTCTCCTGTTAGTTCTGTCTTTCTCGTCTCATCCGGGTTCAACCTGAGGAGGTTGGGTTCCGCCCTTGAGCCTGGTTCCTCTCGAGGTTTCTTCCTTACTCAAGGGAGTTTTTCCTCACCACTGTTGCCTCTGGCTTGCTCAAGGGGGGCCTGGACCCGGTTTTCCCTCACCCCACCCAACCTCAAATGTCTGTACATTAACTTTGTGTTTTTTTTCTTTTCTTTTCTATAACAAATTGATTTTCTGTAAAGCTGCTTTGAGACAACTTTGGTTGTAAGTGCTATACAAATAAACATTGATTGATTGATTGATTGATTAATTAAACTGCATCAAGTTATTAATTAAACTCAAACATACTGGTAGTTTCTGACGCTGTCTGATATACTGTTATCTAGTTATGGGTGAGCAGCCAGCTTGAAGCCTGTGTTTTGCCTGTATGTGGTAGATTTGAAAATATGAAATATGAATATGAAATATGAATTTATTTTTTTAATCAGCAGAAGACACCTTCTTTGACCAAATGATATTTAATTTCTCATAAAGCTTGTACGATGTATAGGAGAAGTGGATTTATTAATTGCTGCAGGAACAAAACCTCTTCATCCTAACTGTTTTCCATAAGCTGAACATGCCTGTTGCCCTTTACATTGCGTGTATATATCAAGATGAATAGACCAGAGGAAATGGAAATTTACTTAGTCTGGTTGCAGTCATTTTTGTCCCTCCTCTGTAAAGTTAACTCTGTTCCAAAAGCAGCCATATACATAATGCATGAAGGAGTCGCTCAGTACCTGCCCCCCTTGATCATTCTCCTGCACGTCTCCATTTGCACGTCCAGACCTCTCTTCATACTGCACATCTCCATGTACTCATGCAGATGCCGGTTCATGTCACTCTTAGCTGTGGCCAGTTCCATCTGGACAGAAAGACCAATAAAACAGCACAATATCAGGGGAAGGTGCCAGCATAACAAACCAGCCGGGCACGTGCATCTCACAAATTAAATCACAAATCAAAGCTGTACACCAGGAGGATAAATCTGGCTCCCTCCTCCGGGTGTATATGAAAGAAATCTGGCAGATGTTTCCACAAGTCTTAAATGAAACAGGATTTTTTTTTCCCAAGCAATGGAAGAGATAAACCTCAAGGGATGTAGGTAAATTAACACATTCCCATTCACAACTCCATCCACACAGCTGGGCAGACAGCACACACATGGAAAACGATGTTCTCATCAAAAAGTGTACAGGGGACATCTGCTAACCTCAATCTGGCCAATAGTTGCTTGGTACTCCTGCTCTCTGGCCTTGAATAGAGACTCGGTCTCATCGATGAGACTGCCCAGACTGCCTTCCTGTGAAATCTGGAAAAGCACAGATGATGAGGCCAAGTTCAACTATGTGTCCTGGACGAAAAACTTAAAGTAGGTTTCAAATTTAATGAGTGAATTTCTTCTGTTTTGTTTGACTCACGTTTAGCTGCACTACAGAAAGAGGGATGCATTTAGACACTTAGCTGTGGAAGCCCTATATACCTGATTTGTTAAAAGATCTTTTAGTCTTTTTCATATAAAGAAACAGAGTTTAAAGGGACAATCATTTATGCAACCTTTTCTTCAAATGTAGTCAGTTAGCCAAGAAATGTTTAGCATCTTCAGCTTGAAGGCTTAGGTAATACGTTCACATAAAAAATAGAAACCTCTATATGAACACATTTCTCCATATAAAAGGATGTAAAGAATTTATCAAACAATGTACCTGCTGAATTTACCATACTGTGCAAAATTACATTTTATATTCTGTTATTCTGTGTTAAACTACATAAATAGATATTTAATAAATAAATAAAAACTAAACATTTGTAGAAAAATGACACTTTTAAGCATGTTCACTATAGAAGGTATTGCCCATGTAGTAGAAAAACTCTCTCTCTCTCTCTCTCTCTCTCTCTCTGTCTCTCTGTCTCTCTCTCTCTCTCTCTCTGCCTCTCTTTCTGTCTCTTTTTCTGTCTCTCGCTCTCTCTGTCTCTCTCTCTCTGTCTCTCTGCCTCTCTCTCTGTCTCTTTCTCTGTCTCTCGCTCTCCCTGTCTCTCTCTGTCTCTCTTTCCCTTGCTTTCTCTCACGCTCTCTCTCTCTCTCTTTCCCTTGCTTTCTCTCACTCTCTCTTTCTCTCTCTCTCTCTCATATACATATTTGTATTTTTTTAAATATAATAAACAATTCACTAAATATACTTAACTGTAAAAATTTGAATATTGCAGAAGAAACCAACAACATAGTGTTATTTATATCAACATTTATATAAATTAATATATATCAATATATGTGGTAATTTTATAAGCCACTCATTATCCATGGACTAATATATGAGGTCACACATATATTTTCTTTGCATATGGGGGCACATAACTGCTCAGAAAATGGAGGGATGTTTAGATTGGATATTTCAAACGCAAAATGAATGTACTCTGAAAGAGCAAAACATTTAGAATGTTGGGTTAGTGAGCTTAAATATCCGTACAATTTATTTTATTGTACTTTTAACCTTCATTTCTATTTTACACTAAAGAACTGTGTCATGTGTCTTTTTTTCCAGATACTCCTTTAAAAACAAGTATTAACTCCTGTGGTGATCTAGAATGCAAACTGACCGCTTCCTGGCTGCCTCCATTGCAGTCTGGTCCGTTGCCGTTGTTGTTGTTGAAGGAGAAGGGCACGTTGTAGTTGGTGAAGTCTTCCCATAAGAGCAGCGTGTCTTCGTTCTCTTCCCATGTCAAACTGTCACAGTCGTCATCAATGTCAAAAGTCTCCCGCCTGGCAACAAATGAGTTATCTGAGCAATGTCTGCAATGTGGGGAAGAAAAGGGAAAAGACAGGAAAAGGAGGAAAGAAGAGCAGGAAGTGAAGACACACAACGAAGACCACAGAGGAGAAAAGATGGAAGAAGTCTGGCTAGAGGACAAAGACATGCAGATACACAGAGTCATCCAGAATCACGGTTCTTGTCCGCTTTACCTCAACACAAGCAAGCACAACAACACGTCAGCTCGCACCTGCAGCTTCCAGGACACAGCAATTACACTTCTCACCACTTGGTGGAGCCAGAGGACAATAAGCCATCCTATTACTCAGTCTAGGACCTCCCTGCTGTACATTGTGCACTTGTGATGAACTTCCGCCACTTACAGTTGATTGAGCATCCGCTTCATCTCGTCTGTTATATTCAGAGATCCAGGCACTTCTTCTTCTGATGTGCTGGGATCTGCGTCCATCTCGGAGCTTTCCTCATCTGACCCAGCCTTCTTCTCTTTCCTCCTGCAGGCCACAGCCCCCTGGGAGAGCACACGTGCAGAAAAGGCCAGCATAGGCATTAGGCAAAAAACGACAGGCTCACAAGAAAAATCCCAATGCATACCCAAAATCACAGCTCCGGTACACGTCCCCAATATCATCAACACCTTAAGCTTTCAGGATAATCCGCAGCAGCAACTAAACATCTCCAAAACGATTAACTTCACAGTAAACTGACTGGCTTTCTTCTTTCCGGTCTGCGGTTACCTGAAGTTGGTATACACATCTACGGCATTCAGCTGACGCTCTTCTCCAGAGCGACTTACAAGGTTAATCCTATTACAGGTGGGCCAACGTAGCGTTAGGAGTCTTGCCCAAGGACTCTTATCGGTGTAGCACAGCATAGTCACCCAGAACGGGAATTGAACCCCAGTCTCCCACATGGGACGGTAGCTTCCTGGTGAGTAGTGGTGTTATCCGCTGTGCCACACCAACCACTATACGCATAAAGTGTCTTTTTAAAAATGCAGTGTTTTGCCTGCAGCTCTCAGAATTGAACTTATCCAATATACAGCAACAGAAGTATTAATAAGATTAAGGACTACACAGATAGGATTATGTGTACATGGGGATGATGGGCCTATAGAGCCTTGATTATGATTATAACGATTATGGGCAATAATGTTTATGGCCAGTTTGTATCACACTGAAAACTTTCTATACATGATACATAGAAAACAATTCACTTATTCACCGATTAGTTTACCCTAACCATTCATGTAGTCGTCTTACACTACACAGGAATATACAGTTGACATTAAACCAAACTCTTTCAGTGTGCCGGGTTGTATACTTTAAGTAGAACACTACATATCGGCTTGACCTGGGCCAACAGGAAATGGGCCTCCATGTTAAAAACCCCTTTTCAATAATACATGATGTAATATTTATCATAATATAACATGAGATTATTTCTATAGTTTGTTCTATATTTGGTAAAGGTTGCTAAAGTTATTGAACACAATAATTACATGGTCTTCTGTTAAACCAATTCCATCCGAACAGTAAAGATGAATTTCCTGAAGTTCTATGTGTCATCACTGGATGCCCTGAGCATCATATGAAAAGCCTCTTAAAGCTCTGGTTAGATATAGTGGAGGTTTTTAGTCCACCATATACCTGCAGTGTAATAACCTTGTGTGGAGAGAGGGAATGCTGCTATATCAGCAGTTCAGATTATATAAGATAATATCAGCTGTGCTGTGTCCTTTATGTGCCTACAGTAATGATACTCTGAATCATGAACTACATCCAAAAGGATCCAGCTAGTGAATTCAACTGTTTAACTGTGCACACAGCTTGTATAATCTCCATTTAGAACCCTGGAGCAGCCACACACAAGCCTGTTGGGTCACCATGCACCAGTATCAGTAGCTGACCACGCTAATGCTTTTGTGGTTGGATGCAATTAAACACAGCAATCTTTCAACATCTCGGGTAAAACCTTCCCAGAAGATTAGGGTTACTGTTACTGCAGCCGAGGATGACGAACCCCCTGTTTATACCCATGACTTCAGAGGAAATGTGGGGTGAGCAAGTGTCTACAGACTTTTGGACATATTGAATATTGTGTGTGTGTGTGTGTGTGTGTATGTGAGTTTGTGTACTTGTGACACACACCGCTGGGGCCCTGGACGGACTGACGTTGAACATTTTAGACATGTCTTCTGAGTTTCTCTGCTGTGCTACATCACAGAGCTTTGCTGTGATGTCGATCCTCCTGCAGATGTCCATGTCCACTTTCATGGCTTTCTCCTGGATCTTGGAGTCCAGTTCAGACATTTGCTGAAAAAGGAAAAGAAGGTGTCAAAGGGCGTCAAAGGAAGCCAGTCCATATGCGTGGTCTACACTTACCACATGCGTTATATTAGTACAGTTACAACAGTCACAGCCATTCCTGTTCTAATTCATCATAAACACAATATGTTTATACTGTATGTATATAGAATATTTAGGATATTCTATATAAGCATGTGAGTAAAGGTTACAAAAAGCCTTCAACAGATGGTTCCTCACTCACATGCCTGGAAGCCATCCATTGACTTTTCTTGACCACCAAAAACAAAACAAAACAAAATGGCTCAATCACACCTTTGGTTAGGAATCCACCCCTTTTTAATTCACATCAGCACAAAAAACAAAACAAGCTGCCATTTCTTCATCTTTCTCTTTCAGACGTTCAGTATGGTTAGATCTTGGGTCCCTAGCATATTGTAAAACCATTAGGATTCTATGAGCTCCACACCAGGCAGGTTAGTCTGGGGAGAGATCGGTCATACTGTCTCTTACTTTCAGGTTGAGGAACTTCCTCTGGTTTTCTGCGGCTCTCAAGCGAGAACCAAGACTCCAGCCCCCCTTCATGATAAACATCATTAACAACTCGTCACACATTGCATCGCAATCTGAGAATCCTTATATAATCCTCAAATTAAGGTGCTAAGTCTTAACAAGGAAGCCTGCCACAATGAATACATAACCATCTGATCAGTATGGTCCGCATCCATCAAATAAATTAGGCTGTAAAACAAGTTACAGAAGAATGTAAACTGGGCATGTGTTCTTCTGTTGGGTTTTGGCAAACAGACTTGGTGCTATCACCCCTTTAGAGGGCAGCATTTGAGCTTGTCTGACGTCAGTTAGGAGCTGGCAAGTATTTTGGTGTGGGAGGTCCTTCCTGGGTACACGCAATAGGGAGAAACTCTAACCCAGCCGAAACCACTTTTCACAGCTGC
>JAMWET010001886.1:432500-435000 GCA_024036415.1 Prochilodus magdalenae | reverse complement strand
GAGGACGTTCTTGGCTTCACCTTGAATGTCGTTCGTTAGTCACCGACTGTAGCATGTGTGCTTGACGTTGTAAAACAAGAGTGAACACACCTGAAAATTTAACATTAATTCATTTAGTCATCTATTAAGCTGCCTTTCCTTCTTAGTCACGTGCTGGAGCCTATCCCAGCACTCCCTGTGTGGACAGATTGCCAGTCCAGGGCAGGGCAGAACTTAACATCAAAAATACATATTAAAAAAAGCAGCATGTTTTTTAAACGGGTCACATGTGCAGTCTGTTAAATTCAGCAAATAAACAGTAATTGTGAATTAAATTGTTCATGAATTCTTTCGCTGTAAAGGCTGTGTTCACTTATTAACACACACAAAATTAAGTCTTCGCTGTGGCATGGAAATGTTTGCATGAGGCTGTATCCACATAAGTGAAGTAATGTAAAGCATACATTAATAAATAGCCCTGAATTACATTATAATAATTATTGTAAGATTCAGCTTTTGACCTCAACATCAGTCACAGCAAGTGTTAATTACTGATATCATCTATTTAATAATCTATTTTACTTATTATACCATTTTCAACATTTTACATTAACAGTGAACACGTCAAAACTGTCAAATAAGATAGATGGACTTTTTCAGTGACCAAAAAATACTGATTCAGATCTTAAAGGAAGTCCCTCCGATTGCCTCGAATTGGCTCTGTACACCCCTGGCATTCTCTCAAGCAGCTTCACGAGAAGCCTCCTGGGAGGTTCTTCTAACAGGCTTGAAGAAGATAAACATATGCCGAGGTCCTGCTGGCTGCTGAAAACTGCATTATGAGAAAATTCCATTTCTATATATAAATATATATTAATATTAATATATTAATAAAGTAGAAATAAATTCCCACATAGTCAGCAGATTCGCTGTTTACGTTTGCCTTAGAAAACACGTATTTCATTTGTGAGTTGTGCTGTATATTTAGACTTCATATCTGTGGCCTCAGCTCTGATAAACAACTCTGGCAGTGTTGTTTCTATGGCCACTTAGTTTATGTGATGGGTCAAGCGTGGAAAGAATGCTTTCTGCAGCTGCGACGCTGATGTTCATACTCTATTTGAGTAATCCAGGTCAGCGATAGGCCTGCCACAGTTGGATCTGAAGCTTTGACCCAGACTGTCTGTATTTGAGTAAAATTAGATTTCAGAAGGTTCGAGGTGCTTTTCTGGGCAATAGTATCCAATGTGACGGATGCAGTGCTAATTAGGTGCTGGGTGCCAGTCATATATGTGTAATATGTGTTCGGTGGATGTTCGCTTGTTGATCTCTGTGTGCTGGAGCTACGAGGCTAATGCAAGGAAGAAGTAATAAAAGCTGACAACAACCATTTGAATTAGACAAACAGCCCTTTTAAGATATCAAAAATGAAGCATATGCATTTGTATTAATAGCATAACGTATCTGTAGCATTATAAAGTGTTCCTGCAGAGACAAAACTCAGAAACCACTATGGTACGTGTTTCGGTTCCAGTCAAAACAGCCATAAAGAACAAGTTATTAAATGTTCAGTGTCAGAGAACAAAGCAGAAAAACATATTTAACAGGATATTAAACAAAGGCCTCCAAATCTAAATACCTCAAATCTCTCCATATTTCATTCACCCATTTCTTAATTTGTGCATCTACTGCCACTTTAACTCTTCCATCCTTCCAACTTTAAATCTAACCAGTTACAGCTGCATCCTCCCAACAAAAGCTGCTCATAAAAGAGTCACTGACATTGTGTTCCCCTAATACTCACACACGCAACTATCCAAACACAGCTTAGCTGCCTCACACACTCCTTATGTACCTCTAAAAACCAGCTAATGGAGATTTTTTAAGAGATCAGATAGAAGATAATTAACTTATATAGGCTAGAGGCTAAAATCAAAGGATTATTACAAATATGGTTTAAATATAGAATCACAGACCACCAAAACTGCCCCCTTCAGATACTAAGAGCTCGAGAGAGGGGAGAAAATCAAGCTCCATGTTTACTTCAGATCTGATACAAATATGAAGGTGTTTCTGTCCATCCCTCCAATGAGAGACGACAACGTAATGGGTCTGAAAGGATGTGTAGCTGCCAAAAAGCTGTTACACAGAAAAAGAAGCAGGAGACAAACTGCACTAAACACAGACATAAAACAAGACTTCATTAACTGATGAGTCTAAAACTCTAACTGGTGTTTCTTGGATTGTGAAAAGCAAAACAACCACAACATCCAACTTGTAAACTTTGTAGCTAGTCTCCGGTAAAGAGCGGAAGCTGGAATAATATATAATAATACACATAACTCGTTTTCAGGTTTCTGTTTTTTTCAGAGTCCTTACTGGCTGCCTGAGGGGGCAGGACTTGTATTAGGATGCTGCTATCACCCCCACTGCTGTTGCAGTTGACCAATTAGAGAAGAGGGCTTAAGCTGACCAATCGGGAGGCGGGCTTAAAGACACAGGTGCTCTAATGGAGCATTTA
>JAMWET010001886.1:410000-427500 GCA_024036415.1 Prochilodus magdalenae | reverse complement strand
AGTACCCTCCAGTAAGATGTTATAACAGCATGTCATACACAGTCTCAGAAATCCAGAAACACTTACCTTTGGGGCTTCTGGCACTGTATGACATACTGCTATCTCTGCTACAATGATAACTGGAGGGATATAAACTTGCTAGCTACATTAGCCTTATAGCTCTGGTGCAAGGCTAAGCCAAATTTGGACATAGGAGTCCGTTTCCAATGAGCCACTTAAAACTACAAGCGTCTTGAAGCTTTGACACTAGAAATGTCTCTCTGGTATAAATCTGCATTATTAGCATTAGAGCTATTTTAGGCGGTCCAAAGACTCTTCCAGAATCTCGTAGGGCAAGACTGTGCGCTAGAGCTTTCCATTTCCCAGGAACTGGGCGAGAAACCAGCTCTGTTTTTCTCAGTGCTTACAGAGTAAAAGGTGACTACATCGCTCGGTTGTGTCTGCAGTGTGTCTCACACCACCCCTTGAAGTGGTCTGGGTGGCAGGATGGCGGTCTGCCTCTAATACGTGTTGGTGCACGTGGCGGATAGCAATCTGCTTTTGTAAACACAGTGGCTAAATGTTAACAGGCTACACGTATCTATGATCATCTAAGACAACAGTACAAACTGAATCTTTCACTGAACGGTCACCTCAGCTGTTTTGGCGATGATGTAAATCAGGGTGGATGAGATCAGTGGCGGAGTGACAGACTGAAGTATCATGCTCTATTCACCTGAAGGTCATATTAGTCTCGTGATTTTCCAAGACAGAGCCTGGGTGAAGCATCTCGCTAAGTCCTTCAGCTCATCTCATCTGGTAAGCGTCTGGAATGACAACATCCCCCCAAACTACAAACGAGTACGAGGAAAAATATTCGATGCTCAGCCATCGCGCTGCTTATAAGGAATGCTGGACTGCTTTTCCCTTTTGTTGAGTTGCAAATACACAGCAAGTGTCGCCTTACAAGGCCTTGAGCAACCGATGAGGCTAACGGGGTGACCAGGAATTTCCAAAGCCATCTGGCTTCACACGTCTGATTATTCTGAGTAAGTCTGGTCAGGGGATGCTCAGCTTCATGCTTCCATTCTGTAATGTTTGTTCGAATGTGTTGTTGATGAGCGAACGAGTGAATGATCTACGTCTTATATAGGTTACATCCAGTTAGAGGAGTCTGTCGCTCATCGCTCAGCCGGGGGTACGATCATGTTAACTCAGAAGCACCAGATACAAAAGCAGACATGAAAGAGTGGGATTAAACGTTTTCAGTCAATACTGTAAGATCAGGAATAAAACACAGTAAATACACATAATCAATACGCAAGGAAATCAATATGTGCAAACCAACAGACATATAGACTCAAACCTGTTAATATTAAATATATAAAACCATCTAGAGGCTTGAACTTGATGTTTAAAGTTTTAAAAATTTTCTGCCCAGCTATTTACATTTATTAGCTGACGCTCTTATGCAGAGCGACTGACAAGGTTAATCATATATCAGGTGGGCCAATGTAGTGTTAGGAGTCTTGCCCATGGACTCTTATTGGTGTAGCACAGCATAGTCACTCAGCCCGGGATTCGAACCCCAGTCTCCCACGTGTGGTGGTGGCTACTTGGCAGGTAGTGGTGTTATCCGCTGAGCTACACCAACCACACTCATCTTTCACAGGCTTCATAATGAGAGGCAGACTATAAATTACAAATACAAATTAATAAACGTTTCCAGAAAAATGAACACAGGTCCTGATATTCCAAAATGAGCAAGCTGAGAGTTCCAGTAAAATTTGCAGCCCACTTTCAAAAGTGAAGATTTAAATTCAAGTCCTACAAGCTTATGGTACTTAATGTAAATAATTAATTTAAGTGTTATTGTTATAGTTACTGTTATTGTCAGGGTCATCATGTTGTTATTATTAATAAAATAACAGCTACAGTAAAGTATTCATTCGTTTACTCATCTGGCAGCCGGTACAGGGTGTTTCCTGCCTTCCACCCAAAGAGTGCTGGGATAGGTTCCAGGTGCTACTGGGTTGCGGGGTGTGCTGAAGCCTTTCCCAGCACTCTTTGGGTGGAAGGCAGGAAACACCCTGGACTGACAGCCTGGTCCATCGCAGGGCGGACACACAGACATACACACTCACTCAGTCACACCTAGGGTGCAACTTCGCATCTCCAGTCAGCCTGACACCGTGTCTTTGGACCGTGGGAAGAAACCAGAGCACCCGGAGGAAACCCAAACAGGCACGTGGATAAACGGGCAAACTCCGTACAGAAAGGACCTTAGACGGGACTTAAGCCCAGGCCCTTCCTGCTGTGAGGCAACAGCACCGCCCACTGCACCACCCTGCTGACTCTACAGTATGTAAAGCAACAAAAAGTTAACATAGCAAATTTTTTACTTTTGGCAGTGCAAGTCAGAATACTGTAACTATGTTTGAGACTACCTCTTATGAAACGATAATATATGGCAATGTATTGGAAAATGTAGTGCAATATATTAAATAATACAATGTCATATATGGGAAACAAGTGCATATATTTTGCATATATTTATATAGTGATAAATATATTACAATATATTGTATAATACATGTACATCATATATAATATAATATAATAAATAAGGAATTGCCGCTTTTGATATGTTGTATGTATGGTAGTATAATATATATTTACTTATATATTGTAATATATTTTATTTTATAGACATCATATGTATTTATAATGATAATATATATATATATATATATATATATATATATATATATATATATATATATATATATATAATGGTAATATATATAGTTTTATATATGTGAGAATATATACATATATTGCCACATGTATGTATGAAAATATTCTCACATATATAAAACTATATATATTATCATATATGCAAACACATATGGAGAAATACATATGATGTCTATTACATATAAAATGAAATATATTACAATATATAAGTAAATATATATTATACTACCATACATACAATATATCAAAAGCGGCAATTCCTTATTTATTATATTATATTATATATGATGTACATGTATTATACAATATATTGTAATATATTTATCACTATATAAATATATGCAAAATATATGCACTTGTTTCCCATATATGACATTGTATTATTTAATATATTGCACTACATTTTCCAATACATTGCCATACATCCAGATGAATATGCTAATATTCCCAGAGATGTTGCGTAAATGAGAAGTTTTTTATTAGCGGTTATTTACTTCTGCACTAACAAGAGTCTTAGAGTTTGCAGCTAGTTATTCTCTGCAGATGTCTCTGGCTGCTACGTATGCCAAACTCTTGAAACTCTTATTCAGGCTAACAAAACATTTTCTGTGGGCTCAGGGAACGCTTGTCAGGGCTGATCACAAAGCGGGTGTGCTGGAAGAAATACGTCTCTTTTATTAAAAAATCAATCAACACATTTTCACATGCAAGCAAAGCCATGTGTGCAGAAATCAGCAGTTCCTTCACGGTTAGCACTGGAAACGCACACGGTCAATGTGAGATCGACAGGAGAGACACGCCCTCCACACACACAAACACACACTGCTGTGACACCAACCGCACATAAATCTCTCTGTCCCTGTCATATACAGACACACTCACACGCCCAAACGTCCTTATCAAGCACAAACAAGCATGACCCCCAATACATAATTAATTGTACTGTCCTGGTATATTGCTGATCTCCCAGCATCCCTCTGATATTTACACAGATTACCCCACAATCAGGCTTCTATACTGCTTACAGTGCATCAGAAGCCCTTTTCACGGTTACAGGGCTACGCTGCTTCCATTAAGACCGAAACAATAACAAGATCGACGGGGTCTGAGAAAATAACCCTGTACAGCTTGTGCAGGATCTCGAGCTTAAACAAAAACCTCACCCACCGTTTCCAAGGCCTCTCAGATGATGAGCAAAGGAACATGGTGTTAATCTCCTGGATTAAACTACATACAGAGCGGAGGTACCTTAGCACTTAGTGTTGGTACCTCAGTATATTACCGCTGTTGACTAACGTTACACCGAAGCCAGTCTATGCTTTAAAGCTGGTGCTGTTCCCGAACACTTTCAGTGGGACCGTTTCTGCTCTCCCTCTCAGGTCACAGTATGTAGCTCAGGGGTGCACAACTCCGTAGCCCTGCAGGGCCAGTGTTCAGCACAGATTGGTAATTTACCTGCTCAGGAACACCTGCTCACACTCATCTGTTCATTCGCAGGTTTGGTAGGTGTGTTTGAGCAGGGGAAACATCAAACTGTGCTGGATACTGGCCCTCCAGGACTGGAGCTGTGCACCCCTGGTCTAGCTGTTCAGGTACTTTGGTTACTGTAGCTTTTAGCTTCCTCTCCTCCTCAGCTGACAAGTCATTCCTGTTGTTTAATCTGGTCTCTCCACTGATTTATGCTTCAGTGTTGAATCAAAAAGGAGTTATAGACTGCACATGTGGCCTACGCTGCGGCGAGCGTTTATACTGTCTGCATCGCTCTGCTATGATGCCGCCAAACCACTAGTTGGCGATGGAGTTTCTATGCCAGTATGTCCTTGGCGTTCCACAAACTGATTGCATTATGTAGGAGCTGAAGCTAACAGCTATTAAACACCAGATCCTTTTCTCCATGTTGGTACAGTCTATGACTTGTCCTACTGTCCTAATGGCAGTGAAGGTGAAAAGATGCACAGGCAAGTGGACCAATCACCATTGCTGTCTATATGATGCGTAGTTACATTTCCGGGGAGGTGAGCATCAGGCTACGGCTCAGGGCCGCATTTCTCAACGCTGATCCAGGAGGCACCCTGCCCTGCACGTTAGTGCCTGCTTTAACACATGCCCCCTGCCACTCTGCAAGGGCTCGTTAGGATCTGATTGGTTTAATCAGGCCTGCTGGGAGCAGGAGAGGCTCCAAGATGTGCAGGCCAGGGTGCCTCCAGGTCCAGTGTCTGAATGAAGTCGAGTACTGCAGGGGACAGTACGATTTTCAGGTGTTCTAGCAATGACGCTAGCTAAACTAACCCAAACCCAAATCCAGCCCATATCAGCTGTAGCTTTTCAGAACTTCCTTCATCAATCAGTAATCATCAGATGATCCTAGTTTTTAACCTCTCCTCGTTTAGAGATTACTGAGGCACCGCAGGCTTTCATATTTTGGTCAGACTGTCCCTGTAAGCAGTTCGGCCTACAATGAACAATGACTTGTGGTCAGTTATTTCCAGTTACACAAGACCAGGTCTCTATCTACTTAAATGGACAGAGACCTATAAACATGAAACTGATAGCCAGGCTAATGTTAGAAAAGGCCTATCTGAACTCACAGTTCATTTTTCACATTGCCTCAATTCTGCATGTGCATATATCCACAGTAAGGAATTCATACTTCAGGTGAAGTGTCTCCTGCTCCCTTTACAACCTCTCTGATGATTTCATCGTCTATGGTATGACTGTGAAAATCACAGTTCAGGGTTTTAGACCACTCTTGCTTTAACGGGCGCTGTGGGCGGCTAATTGACTTTGTTGACTAATACAGGAGCTAGAAGCAGTGAAACTCCATCCCCATTCATTCTGCACACAGACTGAAGCCTTTCCTGGGCTCGGTATTGATTAGGCAGATTGCAGGCAAGCTGAAGGAATCCATTCTGCCCACAGTGGCGACACACATGGGGTGTTAATGAGAGCTGGACGTGGGGTAAAGCCCCCTACGACGCTGCTGGGACTGTCTGGGTTGAGCAGGCAGCAGCTCAAGGTCAGGCCTGATCACATTCATCTTCATCTTGTTTTCCTCCTCCATGCTCTGTGCTCCCCTCCTCCCATCATTTATTTCTCCTTTTTTCTCTCTCTCTCTCCACTTCTTTCTCTCTGGTTCTCAGTCTCGTCCCTGCCTTGTGCTGTTTCTGGCTCGTTTAGCCTCTGGTAAACTGAGTGACTGATAGGAACACAGTCTGAGTAAATGTTAAATGGGAGATCGGGATGTTCTCTGCTGAGAGCCATAATTTGCAATTTAGCTTTAAAGCAATTACTGTACAGAAAAATGCCCAATTTTAATTATGACCCATAAAAACCATGGG
Source organism: Prochilodus magdalenae (assembly GCA_024036415.1). NCBI lineage: Eukaryota > Metazoa > Chordata > Actinopteri > Characiformes > Prochilodontidae > Prochilodus > Prochilodus magdalenae. The sequence goes on along the minus strand of JAMWET010001886.1, from coordinate 421,426 downwards.
TTCTGTTGTTTATGTAAATCTGCCTTCAACCCCAAAGGCCTACCAGTCTGTGTGGCTGGTAACAATGATCAATACTAACACAGCACTTCCCCTCTATAGGGTACCAGTCACATTCAGGCGGGGTCTGGCTGTACTGTTGATGAAATATAACTGCGGTAGAAGTGCATCTGTAATTTGAAGACATTCACAGCTACATTGGTTGAATAAAGACACACCTCCCATGCATACACTCACAACATACCCAGGTATAGAAGAAGCTACGGAATATCAGATTTATCCTATCTCTGCACAATAGTAAGCTTGTTCCTCTGTTCTACTAGGAGCTATACTGACTCAGGTCACCAAGCTCCACCGATAAAATCAGTTTTATCATGTCTGTGTATCATTCACACTGACGTATGTTCATCTACCCCCGGGCCTTTGTCCCTGAAAGCTTAGTCCTGATTGCATCTTTTCTAAACCCTCTGACATCATCTACTGTAATCTTCCCGATATGGCAATCTCCCGTCACATCAGTTCCTGAATCCTAGAAATTGTGTAGCAGCTGAATTTCCTTCTCCTCAGAGTTCCTCCAGATGGCTTTCTATTGTTAACCTCACCTGTGCATTCTTGCTTCTGAACAATGTACCAAATTGTTTACACACCTGTTTTGGGTATGTCTCTGATGGCTGTCTGCTTTACTACCACTGTAACTCCTCTGCTTTTTACATTTACAGCATGTAGCTGATGCTCTTGTCCAGAGCGACTTACAAGGCTAATCATATCACAGCTGCAGTCTTAGGAGTCTTGCTCAATGACTCTTATTGGTGTAGAACCGCACAGTCACCCAGACCGGGATTCACACCCCAGTCTGCCACATGTGGTGGTGACTGCCTGGTGGGTAGTGGTGTTATCTGCTGAGCTACACCAACCAAATGCTACATCTAGAATTAATACTTTATTTCTGTTTAGTTGTTAAACATGTATCAACACTGCAACAACACACAACGGGGCCTAAACAGCCGACTGTGCATAAACAGACTACAGTTTCTATACACAGACATTTTTACCCATAAGTCAGAGCTGTCAAACCTACCAAACTTTCATTTTCACATCATAATTCATTTCTAGAGAACACAGAGTAATCAGTGTCACGTTCTAGATACTTGCACTGCATGCAGCCACAGAAAGGAACAATACACTAAACAGAGATGTGTCTCGTTCAGTCGATTCCCAGGATTCTCCTTCCTGGCGAAGTGAACCACAAGTCATAAATAAAGGTCCTCAAATAGAACAGGCGAAAATAGTCAGCCCGCACCTCCAAAAGTATCAATAACACTTCCACCACTGAGAGGACAGCTGACGGGCTCCTGAGGTCTGTGTGCAAATACGTGAAGGGGAATGTTTTGTACTGACGTGTAAAGAGCAAAAGGTAAAAGGGACTGACAGTCTTTTCATGCTGTCATGCGTTAAAGTTGCATAACTATCCGATTTATATGTCATTATGATTTACGCATTGCTGTAAACGTCCCAGAGGTAATTACACAATATGCTCATCAAAATCACAAATTTGGCCTCTGCAAGTAACCACAACCATATTTCATTATACGATTTCTCAACACACTTACAAGCAGCTTTGGTCATGAAAGCCGCAGTAATATCTCAAAAACTTTTTTGAATTGTTTTGAAAAACATAATTAAATAATTACAGCAGAACAAATTAGGGTGTTCACAAGCACAACAAACAACTCCTATTTCTCTGTGTGAAATACTGATAATCAGCCATTTCTGAAAATCACACTGACATACCAAAAGTCTGAGGATAGCAGGAGGCCCTATGTATATTGATTATTAAGTGGTGTTAGCTGGGACAGATTGGGAACACCCACACCTGTATAAACGGTGAGGTGTTATCTCGTGAGGTGAGGCTAAATGCTTAATGTCTACATGCTCATGGCAAGGCGACGTGAATGACTTTTGGTATGTCAGTGCCAGTTACTAACTCAGGCCTACAGACTGCTGCTACTTTATATTCACTACACATTAATAATCCATCAATTAATTAATCAATATCCTGTGACACAGCCGCCGAGCTATGGGTCATGTACCCTGACTCAAATCAAAACCCTTAAAACCCTGAAACCGAAAAAGCCACTACAAGACCCCAGCTGATCTACAGACCTCTGAAGTGGATTAGTTCAGTTCCACTATAAAAGACCTGTAATCATTTTCTGGCTTCCTTTAAATCAGCCATCACACAGAGGGCAAAATCCCACTGTTCTACATGTGCAGGCTCTTCTCTTCTCATGTGTGAGGATGTGTTTTGTCAAAGTACAAATAGTTTAATCCGAGAGAGAGTGAACACAAACCACAGAAACACAAACTTCTGAAAAGCGAGGCTTCCACTGAAGCTCCTTGGTGGTGCTGTTCTCTGTAATGGCTTCCTGACAGCTACACACCCTTTTAATCCCACAGACCTGTCTGCTCAACGTGAAACACCGGTGGATTTTTTCCAAAGGATCAGTACATCTTAATTTTCTCAACCCTCTTAAAGAAGTACCGTTAATCTAACGGGGACATCATGAAGTTGCAGATATTGTGCATTACTTCACTGATTTGTGCATCTCTAGAACTTACAATGCTGAAAATCTCCACATAATTGAACAGAAATGTCTAATAATGTTCAGTCAACGCTTGGGCCAGTGTGGAATCTGGGACGTTTGGCTGGACAGACCAGCACCAGCTCTCGTTATCTCGCCATTTGAATGGCACTTCAGCAGCCGTGGAAAAAAAAACGTGAGGCAGATTCAGCAAAGAACGTGATGGCTAATGCTATTGAAGTCACACAGTTGCAGTGTGATGAGGAAATTGCAGAAAACTAATTGTCCAATATTAATAATCTGGCCATCTGGTTAAACTGAAAGGGTGAGTTAGTAAGAGGCATGTGAACATCATACAGCACACAGAACAGGATTACAAAAATCAAATCTCAGAGGAATACAAACCTCACCAACCTGATAATGGTTAGGTCTTGTTTAAGGCCTGTAGTTAACCTCACAATGAATGTCCTCTAAAACTGTGTGGAGGTACGTGTGTGTATGTGTGTGTATATACATTTCACATACACATATTTATACATATATATATATATATATACACACAAAAATGAGTCGTCTTCCATGTTTAGGGTGGTAGTAACTTCAGGCTCCTGCAGACGCTGCTGGACAGGGATGACTGGGCTGTGAATACCTGAGGGGTGTGTAGATTAAGAAGAGGTGGTACAGTGCAGTGAACGTCTCATTCCACTGTGTAGAGAATGGACCCAAAGGTGATGTCAATGATTGGTAAAAGGGAGTGATGGCATTTGGGCGTTAAGGAAGTAGCTGAATTTGCAGGTATATGGGAGCGTACGGTCATACGGGTCTACGCAGTGGGTGGCTAAAATCCCACTCTAGATGAAGTTCTCTTGAGTATTGTGTCTGGGGAAGGCATCCACCAAATCTGACCCAACTTGATGCAGGAGTGTCTGAACAGTGATGTGGCCTACATCCAGAAACCTGTCCAATCCATGCCAAATCCAGTCACAGCTGTTATTTGTGCTTGAGTTATTACATGCCATTAGTGCACGTTTCAGTCACAGGTGACTGAAGCAAAGCCGGTCCTCAGTAAGGAGTGACTCAAATTATTTTGCACCTTCAAGAGTTTTACCACTGAGAAGAAAGCAAGCTGATGGGCTCAAGCTCATGAGACTTGGGTGCAAATATGTAGAGGGAAAAGCTTTACGCTGGGGTATAAAAGAGATAAAGATCATAACAGCCTTTTATGATTTAATGCTGTACGACTTTCACAAGTAATCATACAACATACAGGCATTCCTCTTAGCAGCAAATGTGGCTCTGCAAAGAAAGTGACTCAGAATCCTGAGGCAAGGCACAAATGGGCTGATACCTGGTTTCTCCTTAACACTGAACAGCTGGTATTGGTTACAATTACATCATCCAGGTGGATACCATAGATTAGTGATGGGTAATGTGAGTCACTCAACAACCTGCAAGTTTATGTCTGCCCAGCGAGGAGACGATGGCAGGCCCTCCACTGTTGGAGGGCTGTATGTGAGCCGGAAGAGGTGCAGCCATTTTAATAGAAAGACCCTAATCCGCCCTTCACCCACCCTGCCTCGCCCACAGTGCCGCTGAGATCACACCTCATTTACTCTATACAAACTCATTATCTCATCCCTCAGCAGCCTGGCAGGCACAAACCTACCGTTCTGTCTCCCCCGGGCTCTTAGCTGTCATGCTAAAACACTTACAGAGGGGCACACCCTGCACGAAGATGAGCCCACCTCTGATATTTACCTTTGCAAATGGGTGCGGCTAGGTGTTTCCACAAAGCTCTGATCAAAGACCTTATTCCAGGTAATTGTCCACACTTGGCCAAAAACCAGTCCAACCCTAACATGTTCCTCCATGTTGGCAGGGTGAAATGATGGTGCTTGGAGCAATATTAAAAAAAACAGATCATCATAAAACAAGGGTGGGGATTATAATTTAATACACCTGATTGTGTAATTCCACTTAGCAGGAAGACTGGAAGGGTGGACCGCAAGACTTGTTGCTACCTATACATCCATAGGAACAAATCCAAAGAACAACAACATGAGCTCTCCCGAAAGGAACGTCAACAAGAACATAACGATGATGGGTGTTCCTCTACGAACGTCTGGGCTGTTTTGTCCCGGCTTGCTTGTCCAAATCTCTTGCGTGCAGTCCCTGAATCACAATCAAGCAACAGCGAAGCCCTTTGAATTACAAGTCTGCTTCCTGGAGAGAAGTGCTGGTGCACATAGATCACGCATCAAAGCACAAAATGGCCTTTTCAATCATTCATGACCTTCAGGAAAGCCACAGTGGAACTCGGGTTGTGGATCTTTACCTGGGGTCTTCAAAGTCCCCTTTAACTACTGTGCTTGCCAAAGCCATTGGGCAATGTTTGCTCTGCGGAAGTGCTTTGTGTTTCTCTATAGGCGCCCTCAAAGGAGGCAGAATGAAGTCTGCTGGGTGTTTACTCACTATAGTGAAAAGGGCTTCCATACAATGTGAGGACAACAATGCTGAGAAAAGGAAAAATGAAAACTCAACCCAAAGGCAAACTGAAGAACAGAAGCCTCTGAACTACAGTAGGTGCTGCAGCCTCCATGCTGTTTGGACATTAGACAATATTTATCGTTATTTTGATAAATTGCATCACTATATTACATGTCACAAACATCCCCGTGATATTTGACAGTCTGGCATGACTTCTTCATCATGCATCATATAGAACTTCCTGAAGTATTGTGATACTACACTGAGCCATATCGTCCACCTCTGTTGGACATGGACTTACTTGTTGGATGATTGTAGACATATTTGCAACAGTTGTTGTTAAACCACTAACAGCTTCACAGGCTTAGGCTTGACATAGGTTGGGCGAAGGGTGTGGAACGCTATTAGAGAAAGAGAGCTGGCAGTGACTATGCCATGCGTATGGAGGCTACAGACATAATTACTCTAATAAACTTTACTGCATTCTGCCAACAGATATGACATGAAATATGCTCCGGTGTTTGTGTGTTATTCATTATATCACTGTCACAATATGATTATATGGGCATATTGTCGCTGTCCTGTGAAAAACATGTATCCATTTTTGTTGATTTTGACTTTTATGCATCATTTGAACACAGCAGCTGCTGTTTACACTGTGTGACAATTTCATGATGAATGGACCGACAGAAATGGCCCAAAACTGATTCCTGAGTCCGTGTCAGTCTGGTCCCAGCGACGTACCTTAAAGCTAAATAAGTTTTTTGCAATCTCCTGTAAAGTTGTTATTTTAAAGATACTTGGTTTTCTTTGGAGAGCGATGACAGCAGTCCTTTAAACTTACTTTCCAAATGCATGCCTGATTCCAGTGATAATAATTTAAATGGATTAATTTTGTGCAGCTGTTTGTGGAATGCTGAATACATATAACCAGATTCATAGATTTTTAATATCCTAAAACTAACTTACAAACTTTAATGTAAACTTCACAACATACCAACACAATTGTATAACAATACACCTGTATATCACCTGTATATCACCTGTAGATCACCTGTAGATCACCTGTATACATCTTCTACCGACTGCCAACATCACTGTAATTATGCACTCTGAGTGCCTATACCCTCAGTATTTAGGTGACTGCCATTATCAGTATCTGTTTAGCTTGTAAACGTAACTGTGAATATTTCTAAAATAACGGTGCAATACATATATCTGTGCAACTACAACAAACAATGTAGCAGGGAGTGGAATGGGTCTGTTCTTTGTTTATTACTGTGATTATATGGTCATTATTTACTTCTCTGACAACATGTACGCTAGCGTCTGTCACAAAAGATAATAAAACAACGCAAGAAAGTGAGAGAGGCTACTTTACAGCCTCTCAGGCTTCTGCCCACATATTCATAATCATTTCCTGTAATAACGTTTCGGTGAGGGACCTTCAGGGCATTAAACTCTTCAGGCGTTTGGTTTCTCTCACCACCACTGTGAATGATTCTGACTTTGTAAGTTTCTCTAGAATGACTTTATTTACATGGTGTAGTCTACACGTACATCCACACGTGTAGCTGATCAGTAAAGACACGACTGTAAAGTTGGCTTGTACAGTTTTACACTGCAGCTTTTAAGGTAACCAGAGGTCACAGCAAAATATATCACAAGTACTAAAGAGATTTTCTCAATTTACAATGTCTTGAATGTATACGAACACGATGTGCTGGTAGTCCCACATTTGAAAACTCAAAGATTTCACATTTCTCATTATATACTCTATACCGTGTATACCATGTATACCGTGTACACCAGATATATTGTATATTGTTTATTGTCCATATTTATTACATATATTGTGGACTGTTTGTAAATGATGTGTGCATTCTGTATAACCAGTCGTTATACTGGATATAATACTCAAAAGACACAAACTGGCAGCCAAATTTCCTATATGTATCAGCTTATTTGGTCATAAGTCTGATTTTGATAATGTACTGCAGTAAATCCAATTAAACAGCCCTAATTATGCTCACACAGACCATCACAGTGCATTATATGCTCAATATGCTCACAAACAAGCTGGGAACCAGTAATGCTGGTTAGAAGCTTATAGTCCTTCGATTAACACTGTGCATGCTGCATGCTAACACTCACACGCTTGCCTCCAACTGCATCAAGTTGTTAATCTAACAGCAGCAGCCACCATAGAGCCTGATTTTGGTACATTCTATAGAACGGTATATCGTCACTGTCCAAAGAAAAAAACGCATCTACAATGTTGTGGATTGTTAATTATATTGTCATGTGATCATATGGGCTGCTGCTTCTATTGTGTGAAAGATGAATGATGGATGGACCAACAGAAATGGCTTAAAACTGCTTGGGAAAAAGTCTGGTTCCATCAACATTCCATTACATTAAAGTTAAATGAGGTTTCTGCCCTCTCCTGTAAAGTTGCTGTTTTGGCGATACCTGATTTTCTTCGGACAGCGGTGATATACAGTGTCGGAGAGCACATAAGCACATCCGTGTGCAGTCTGCACAGTGCTAAGGTGGAGGCTGTAAGCTTCCATTACTTGCTAAACCAAAGCTAGTCGTCCGCAAATCAACCCCCTCTCCTCCGCCTCTCCCATCTCCGCTCTTTCATCTCAGTCCGTGTCAGTACACAGTAAGTACGACAGCCTCCAGCTTGCGTGCATGAGGACGCTGAGTTCACACACCGCTTATAAATCTTCCAGCAATGTGCCGCACCCGACGGGTCACTGATGAGACAGGCCTGCTGTCGTCATGGTAATACCCAGCAAACTGCCAGGGTGGACATCAGCCAGTTTGGCAGGGAGCAGTGATTCTTGATCAGAGAGAGAGAGAGAGAGAGATCATCCCTCTTTCTCTCCTTATGTCTTTCTTTCCCAACGCAGCTGCTTCTTTCGTTTATCCTGCTGCACTACCATTCTGGCACTTAATGAAATGCGATGGAATGCAGCTTGCACAATGTTAATTAGTGTCTGTGGGCTTCCAGCACTTGTTTGCTACTCAAACGCCATAGCTCGGGGGGCTTTCTGCACTGGTAGCTAATTCAGGCAGTGGTAGGTACAAACAGGGAGCATCCCTAACCAAGATCTGAGAGAACAAAGCAAGAGTCATAACTAGACCTGTGCTGGTGTAATACTATTATATAACCAAACCTTTCATCACGGTTTATGATATTTTCCCAGGATTGCACTCTAAATGTCATTTTAAAACAGCAGCATACGCCGATCGGCCTTAACATTCCAACCACCTCCGTGTTTCTACACTCAACCCTGTATTTTATTAGCTCCACTGACTATACAGTTGAAGATGGTGGTCCATCTGTTTCGCTGTATACTTGGTTAGCCCTTTTGCCCTGTTCTTCAAAGGTCAGGACCCCCACATAGCAGGTATTATGTGGGTGGTGGAACATTTTCAGCGTTGCAGTGACACTGACGTGGTGGTGGTGTGAAAGTTTGTGTTGTGCTGGTGCGAATGGATCAGTGTTGCTGGACAACTCAGTGTCACAGCTGGATTGAGAATCGTCCACCAACCAAAACTATCCAGCCAACAGCATCTTGTGGGCAGACCAACACTGCACTGTGCAGCAGCAGATGAGCTATCGTCTCTGATTGTACATCTACAAGGTGGAGCAGCAAGGTAGGAGTGTCTAATAGAGTGGACAGTGAGTGGACACAGTGTCTAAACACTCCAGCAGCACTGCTGTGTCTGATCCACTCACACCAGCACCACACACACTAGCACACATCCTTCCCCACATAATACCGGATCCATTAAAGAACAGGGCAACAAAGTGCACAGAGAAACAGATGGACTACAGTCTGTAACTGCAGAACTACTAAGTACCCCTATATGGTAAACAGAGCTGATACAAAGAGGTGGATGTAATATTATGGCTGTTGGGTGTATGATATACAAAAAAAATTTACACAAAGATGCTCACTATCATACAGGAGTATATCTAGTCAGGGCTGCCATAGTGCTGTAGCTTTTACCAAGAGCTGGTAGCTGGTGGAACATGTTACAGTCTGTAATTAACAACCATTAAATGGCATAAACTGCACTGTAGCATATAAACTTAGTACATGCCACACCAGTAATTATATAACAGTACTAAACGCATAAGCCTTTACGCTATTAGTGGCCTCTGTTTATCAAAACACGCCCGCAAAGGAAATGCTCATTTCTGCTAGCAGGAATGTGAGACTTTCCCTCCGATGTTAGCATCAGGCTAATGAAGGTAAACTCACGCCTCCACTGTGAGTAATGCTGTGAGTCGGACATATTCCTAAGTACCACATCAATGAGAGGACCAACACCCATGATTGAGAAAGCTCATCAAAGAAAGAGTTAAGGAAACGTCCATGGTCCAAACCCACCACTGAGAGCAAATGGACCTTCTCCTTATCTGTGTGGTTCAGCTCAGCTTCCTCCCTCCCAAAAGCCAGGCTACAGTGAACTGTAGGCACAGCTGAAAGGCTTACAGGACAGCAACAGCTCTTAGCTCAGAAGATGCATGACACCGGGGTCAGGAGGCAGGCTGAAAAAGGACCAAAGACCCCACACGTCCAGGGAACTCTCTGTTCCAGAAACTCCGTACAGGAAAACTGCACTGTACCATTAAAACCAGGACCAACAATGCCAACAGCCTTTTGCTAACAGGGAATACTGTTCTAAAAAATTAGCATGTCTTATTTTAGCCGTATGGAACTGCACTGTAATTATTGTAGGTTCTCACACTTTTTATTATTTTGCACATCCTATATGTCCATGTGCTGACCCACCAAGTGACTCTGGTTCTGATTACAGCGTAACTCTGACTCATTAGTGACTTGCTGAGTTGCTTGTTACTCAGAGCCAGGATAGCTTTAGCGTTCTCCTGCTCCCTCTGCCTCATATACATACAGGTTGTAACAGCAAACATACATGTAAGCCTGAGCAGCTTTTCAGATGTTTCAGCTTTTTAATGGAGAAAGATTTTCTGTCTGCTCCTCCTTCTGCCGTGCTGTGGCTGCTCCTGCTTTGATCATTCAGAGGACAGGCTGTATCATGTGATCAGTACGTGACCGTCTACTGGCAGCTTATGAAATCAGAGCTGATCTGTATATCTAGAAAATTTCTGATGAAGCTGCAAATGACGGTATACCGGATTACCAGATACCGGTCATGTCAGCAAAACACGCAGAGAATTACAACTAGAAAAACCGGTCCGAATCACAGCAGCACTGTAAAGACAATATGTGAGGTGTATACTCATGTCCCCCAGCTGCCAGAACAAAACCCTTATATCCACAATGGCAACAGTATAGATGAGCCTTTTATGCAGACTACATATTACTGTATATATAAATATATACACAAATAAATATTTTTTTAAATACACTTATAGTTAATGAATTTCACCAAATACTTACAATGTGTAAGAAAACACCTACAAAAGTATAGATAAAGGTTTCATTCCAACAATGAGAACTGAGAGTTAAGGTTGCATGATATAGCCTAGGAAAAATGACATTGTCATTTTTTCATTCCATACATATACATTATATTGGATATATGAAACTGATATATATATAGATCTGGGGTTTAGACACAGTCATTTACTTAGTATTTTAGTGTAGGGCCTCCTTTTGCGGCCAAATTGGACAGCGTCAGTTCTTCTTAACTGGGACATTGCACCAGTATAGCAGAGTCCTGCAGTTTCAGTGGTCAAGGGAGTTTTCTGCCATTACTTCTTGCACACAGATAGTGGCCAGGTTCACTACTGTGATGCATGGTGGATGGTTCGTGACCTTCTTGGGGGTATGCGTGACATACAAGAGCCCACGGTATACCGGGTAATGTGGCATACCACCAAGAAGGACGAAGACTCCAACTGTCTTGGTCACAGATGCGCCAGCAAGACGTGGCACCAACAGTTTGTCCTCTTTTGAACTCTGGTATGTCACCCAAGATGTTGTGTGCATTGCAGTATGTTGAGCAGAACCATGCTCTTGATTGTGCTAACTGAACCTTCACACTCTGCCCTTACTGGTGCAATGTGCAATTAATGAAGATTGGCCACCAGGCTGGTCCAATTTAGCCATGAGACCTCCCACACTAAAATGACAGGTGTTTCAGTTTCATTCCCCAAAATAAAATGAATAATAAAAAGCTGAGAAATCACTTTTTACCACTCCTGTAAGTGTGAACCATCTTTGCTTTAATCCTCTATAAAGGGTTTCAGTGCACCAAACACAAAAGCAGGTGAGCTCTGTGAGTACTCTTCTCTGGGTACCTGAGGAGCTTTAAATCAGAGTCCAGGAACCGGGTAAGCTTGTCTTGTGCAAT
>JAMWET010001886.1:382500-405000 GCA_024036415.1 Prochilodus magdalenae | reverse complement strand
ACATACACACACACACACACACACACACACACACACTGTGCAAACTTACAGCCACTATGCTGAGTGGGCAATGGCTCTACATCCCATCAATCTCTCTCTTCTATACAGCAGCAGTAGCAAGCTCTGGGTCATGCTGACTGCAGCACTGGACAGATGAAGGACTCTATCAGTGAGCTGCACACTGATTCATATGACTATATGTACAGGCCAATCATTCCACCGGCATACAGTCGTGCTCCATGCATTAGAGTGCGGGTTGATGCAGGCAAGTGCACTCCTACACGCCAGTTAGTGACCTTGCTTAAGACTCCCAACGATACATTCATGATAAGTGGATAAGAGCGTCTGCCAAAAGGATTCATTCTAACGCTCTGACATTGTAATGATTTTGGTTTCGACTGTCTAGGATTCACAGTCATCCTCATCACAATGTGATTCTTACAGCACAGAATTACAGCCAAAGAAAATGTGCACGCCCTCGTACATACTTTACAGAACACCTGTACTGAGTAATAACTCCATAATTAATGCAGGTAATTCATTACCAGCAGATGCATTTTATCACCACTATCTAGTATGGGTGGCCAACATGATGACATTTGGGTCTGCACGATATTGGAATGATTTCATATATACAGCGGTTGGACAATGAAACAGAAACACCTGTCATTTTAGTGTGGGAGGTCTCATGGCTAAATTGGACCAGCCTGTTGGCCAATCTTCATTAACGGCACATTGCACCAGTAAGAGCAGAGTGTGAAGGTTCAGTTAGCAGGTAAGAGCACAGTTCTGCTCAAAATACTGCAATGCACACAACATTATGGGTGACATACCAGAGTTCAAAAGAGGACAGATTGTTGGTGCACGTCTTGCTGGCGCATCTGTGACCAAGACAGCAAGTCTTTGTGATGTATCAAGAGCCACGGTATCCAGGGTAATGTCAGCATACCACCAAGAAGGACGAACCTCCACCAGCATCACGTAGTGACCTGGCCACTATCCTGCAAGAAGAATGGCTTAAACTCCCTCTGACCACTGTGCAGGACGCAGTATATGTCATTCCCAAGACCAACTGACGCTGTATTGGCCGCAAAAGGAGGCCCTACACCATACTAATAAATGATTGTGGTTTAAAACCAGGTGTTTCAGTTTCATTGTCCAACCCCTGTATATATATATATATAGAGTTCACTTAAATAGCATTCTTTACATACGTTATTCATAATTGCAGGTTTTTCTTTCCTACCAAGTAGCACAAAGTTGGCCTGTTTCACTTAATTTGCCCTACTTGCACGTCCTGCAATGCATCACAATGGCGACACTGAAATTATATATTGTGCAGGTCTAAAGACATTTTATTAGTATCATGATATTACATCAAAATATGCCTTTCTGAGCATTTCTATATGACCTATACTGAAAGGACACTAAACAACCCCTTAAATATCTTTACATAAAGATCAGATCAGTTATTATTACTGTTTAGAGAACACAGAGCTGGTTATTACAGATTTAACCAAGTGAAACCTTCATGTTGAATCCTAAGCTCACTCTGTAACTGAACAGTGAGAAAGCAGGAAGAAGACGGAGTGAAAGAAGGAGAAAGGAATGCAGAGTAATAACGGGAGGGAAGTTATTGACAGGCTATTCTTTTAGCCAGTGTGACCGAAGGCGCTGACACAGAGTAACAGCCCATCCTGCTAAAAGGAGTTCTGCCACGTTGGAGCCAGGGGTGTGTTTCCAACAAAAACAAATAGGTTCCAATAAATTCTCTGGACCAGTCGTAGATACAGGGGTCTGAAGTCCCCCGCTTCTACTCTCTAAACTTTCTGTTCCTGCCACCATTTCGTTCCTATACCTAACACTGTGAAGCTAAACATGAAAGAGCAGCTCACAACCGCGTTTTACCGGTTCACATGAAGTGTCTTTGTACATATACTTGAAGCATGGAAGAAAGTAACGAATACTACTGGCGCCTCGATAGCTAGCTAGGTGTGGTAGCATGCTTTGGGTCTGCTCGAGTCAGTGCAGTTCAGTCACTCTGTTTAGAAGCAGTTACTTAGCATTTTGTTGTGATGACTCTTATCACATGGCCAGACAGGACGACGGTGTAAACAGCTAGGAGCGTGAGCCCTGTGGTAGTCTGAGTGGAAGCTTCCCTTTTCTTGATGGCTGTTTCTGAGTTATTCAGTGCAGTATTGGACCAGATCTACCACCTCTTCTGAGTTCCGTGGAGAAACCCCACATGCTACAATATAATGAAGTTCCAGTTCCTCAGTCTACGATCAACCTACAGGCTTCAACAACATGTCGCCATTTTGGCTGACAAGGTTGAGGGATTACTTAAGTAACTTAAATCACCACGGCATTTTTCATAATCAGCAACTGTTTCATCTAAGTGTTATTAATTTGTTAGCGACGTGACATGCATAGCGTTATAATGTGAACACAAGCATGCAAGCAAGGACTTGCAGGACTGCAACAAGTTTACACTGCCACCTGCAGTGCAGGAGCCGACAGAGAGGACTCGTGCGGATAATGCTGGAGCAGGTATGAAAATAAACATGCATGCGTCAGTGTTTACGCGTCACATCAGTGACCACCAAATGCTAATGCTATTTGGTCTATGCACTGATACAGATCGCCGGATTGAAGTCTCCTCTGTTGCGAATGGAAACAATCCTAAGCATATTCAAACAGAATATGGAAATCCCTATGGCTTTAAACATTGGAAAGACATTACACACTTGAACCCCAGGGCTCCTCAGCTTCGGTCGGTTTGTCGGGACGAATCACAGGGTCAGAGGAATCAATAATCTGTCAGGGATGCAGCGAGTTAGGCCAATTATTGTGCCACGGATTTTCACCTGCCACTTTATCCACGCACAATTAGAGCTGCTGCTAGCGACATGCTCTTCTGGTTAACTGGTGAGGCATCATTTGTTTCTGTACATAATCTAATCAAGCACGTTCTGCAAGAAACCATTAAACTGCTGAATGTCAATCAAAGTGCAAAATAGCTGTGGCTAAACTGGAAAACGAAACAACCGGGCCAACGGAGCGCCGCAGAAAAAAACAACACGGCGAGGAATCTTGTTTTGCATGGAACGGATCAGTTGTTTCGAAAGCATTTTTGTTCTGTCCGTTAATCCAAGACTTTTCTCCTGCTAAGTGGAGATTAAGGGGAGTAAACAAGGTGAGGATCAGGGTTGCCAGCTGCTACAGGCCTAAACTTGCCTCAAAGCTGTCTACTAAATAACCATTGAGCCTTCATTGGCACCTCCATGCCAGTCAAGCAGAAAGACAAAGGGCCATCAATCTGGAAGAGAGACATGTTTTGAAATGCATTGATATGCGGCTCGTCTCTATGTGTTTTCCCATTGGTCTGTGGAAAGATGGCATTCATATCTCTAAACTGGATTACTCTAACACTATATAATGTTTTTTTTATTATGCTTTAAGGAATGCGTACGCAAGAGTTCACTCACGCATGCCTAAGCGTTTGTGCATGTGCATGATTTCATTTCAATAGAAAAGGGACCATAAATTCACTGCTCCTCCCTTTAGCCCTTATAAAAGGCTGTAAAAGAGAGAAAGAGAGTGAAAGAAGGAAATGAAAGTTCACCATTGAACCACTTTAGGAGAGAGCCATTAATTCTGTGACTCTGAAAAACAGCACTGAGCTTTGTTATGGCTTGCATAACTTAGCAGCGAAGCCCCAACGCCATTTTGATTATTGTGTGCCTGAATTGGCATTGGGTTTGCGCAAGCGAAAACAAAACCAAGCTTTGGCACCACTGTGAATTCATTAAGAGTATTAAAGCTGGTGCGTATCGCAGCCTGTGCCTGAATAAAATCATCTTACAACTCATTAAAATAATAGCTCTTCATGCATGCGCGCTGACACTCAGACTTACTGGATAGAGGACCACAGGGACAGACACCCCTGAGTTTTCCTCCCTGAGTAGGAGCTGGCAGGACAAGGGCTTTAAACAATATGACGGGATTAGATCCATCTCCTGCTGTGTTTGTATGCTCCTGAGGATTTAACCAGTCATTGGAGCAGAATGCTGCCATGCTGCCTGGGAGCCACAGCCAGGTTAAACTGAACTTCAAGCGGACCACCTGAAGGGAAGATGGAGGGTGCAGTGGAAAAAGAAGGCAGGAAACCAAGGAGCATGACCACTTGACCTTAGTTTACAGTCTGCTGTTACTTTTACTATTCCATCGCAAAGCAAAGCTCAACAAAAGCTTATGGAGGATCTCAAAATAACATCCAGTGGAGGCTCGACTCAAGAGTTTTCAAGTCAACAGTTCACTGACTTCAACCCTTTCAACCAACAAAGCCTGGACCACATCGCTACCGTTCAGGGGGTACGAGAGATATGGACACCAGAACCTTGCAAACCTGTATCTGATCTAGTTGCACCAACGGCACATTGCTGAGATGCTTATCTGTGGTCTGGAGAGTTAGAGTGAAATTTAGAGCGTCATAACCCAATAAAAATAACAATAATCAACTTAAACAATAGTGCAATCTACAGAGACTCTACTCTACTAAAACCAGAGACACCAATGTTCAGTATCTGACCTTTGAAGTGCTGAAGCCAGTGGTCAGTATCCTTGAGTATGACATGCCTGTTTGGGTATTGGTTTAAGCACAGGGATGGCCATGCTAGCCTTCAGGAAACCAGAGTCTGGATGCGCCAGGCTCCTCACTGGTCATCTTCTCTAAAACACTCATGTTATTATTGCCTAGTCATGTGATCATCAACTAGTCAACATCAAGCCTAGTCTCTGTAACCCCTTTCACTGTCAAAGGGTCTGATTTCATCTGATTACTAAACATTACTTCCCTAATTCTTCATCTTCCCTAATCATAATAAAGACCACCCAGTAATCCTGACCACCCGTCACTATAATCCTATTAACAGTTCTAGTTCTTTGTATCAGATGAACAGAACGGCCCACGCGGGTTTCAACATCAACCTTTTCCCTCAGCTGTTTCTGCAACACTTGGAGTCTTAAAGTTTCCCGAGAAAGGCAGCCAATCAGACCTTTCATCTATACAATTCTGGCAATGAGATCAAAGCCTCCAAAAGTTTCTTCCCAGGGCTTACACTGATCCAAAGCAATCAGCTAACCTCTGCTGGGCCATTATTACACGCTGAACGGCCTGAAACAGTTTGTCCAGTAAGAAACATGATTTTCAGGTCATTTCTTGAACCTGAGAGAAACTGTGTGTGTCTATGTCTAGTTTTTCGGGATGTGCATTCCTGATTTCCAAGAATCGCTTGATCCACTTTTCAATGAGGAAGAACAAAACCATAAAACATGGCCAAAAAATGCACTTCAGCAAAACCAGACATAGAGCCGGAGCAACTGGTACAACTGGTGCAACGGTGCTCATCTTACACGAGGTCATTTCACCTCACCTTATCAAACAAAGGTATGTCCGCTGTTCCTGGACCTAAAACTACCAGCTAGTTACCCTTGTTAGCAATACATCTGCTATCCTAATCGCGTCCTTAGCCGCACACTCACGTTTAGGCACTTGTGTTTGTGAGTGGTACAGAAAAATACATAACGATAAACATTTACATTTATGGCATTTAGCTGACGCTCTTATCCAGAGCGACTTACAAGGGTAATCATATTACAGGTAGGTCAATGTGGTGTTAGGAGTCTTGCCCAAGGACTCTTATTGGTGTAGCACAGCATAGTCACCTAGACTGGGATTCAAACCCTAGTCCCCCACATGTGGTGGTGGTGGTTCCCTGGAGAGTAGTGGTGTTATCCGCTGAGCTACACCAACCACATTGGTGTCTAAACCAATACCCAAACAGGCATGTCATACTCGAGTATACTAGCATAGGTTACCCAACTACGCATGCACCCATGCACATGCCTACGAGTCAAATTAAAAAAGTGAGTATTTATTACTAATAAAGGTGCTGAGTGAACAGTGGAGATAGAAATGATGGAAAGCCATTAGAACAACTGTGTTACAGCCTATTTGTAGATTCCCTACATTTCTCTGGTACAGTTAAAATGTCATATATTGATTGTTGTGTTGTCTCAGAGGAACTTTTAATAAGACTCTCTGAATGAGCCAGACGCTTCCCCAGTACAGCAACACAAAAGCAGTGGAATCTGATCAGTTCTGCCAACTTCTCAGCATAAAACCTGCACTGCAAGCAGCTAATCCCACAACATCTCACAAAATGGCAATCTCGCAGTGGAGCTCTATATGGAGAGAAACATATACCTATCGTTGAGTGTACCGCGTTGCCACTGTGTTATCAGCATGTAAGTTTGTATGTACATGAATGTTTAACAATTGATAGTGTCATATGTTTCAAATCATATATAACACAAAGATAATTCACTCGATCCACCAAATAATAAGCCTGAAATGACCTCGACCCCTAGCTGCACACTTTCACTGAAAGTTAACCCTACAGTGTTAATAATTAACACAGTGTAGTTCATAATACAACGTTTTCTTGCTTTCATTCAAATACTATTCATCAATCAATAATTAATAAAAATACATCTAGTCCCCATAACACTTGTTTGGGTTTGTGCAGCAAAAACAATACGCATTCGTTTCAATTTGGCCATTTGAATTAAACAATTTTTTTATTCTATTTTTGTTGAGCTGGCTATTAAGCCATCTACAGGGGTTGGACAATGAAACTGAAACACCTGATTTTAGACCACAATCATTTATTAGTATGGTGTAGGGCCTCCTTTTGCAGCCAATACAGCGTCAGTTGGTCTTGGGACATGACATATACTGCGTCCTGCACAGTGGTCAGAGGGATTTTAAGCCATTCTTCTTGCAGGATAGTGGCCAGGTCACTACAGAGATACGTGTTTTTCATTGGACAGCACAACATGTAAACTAGGCCTGCTTCGATTGGCTGTTCTGTATTGCGGCTTATTAAAAAAAGCAGTCCGGGCATTCAACACTCCTTTTAGCTTCAATAAGAGTGGGCGGGGCTAAATTGGAATAGGCTGAACAGGCAGATGTATGCAAGGGCGTTGGCTTTTTGTGACATCACAACAACGAATTCAACAATGAATGCTTTCTATATATGGAGTGTGTGGAAGGGGAAGAGCGGTTAAACACTTGAGCTGGATGTACTTTTTTGGAATTACAAAGTACATGCAATTCTTTTGTTGCACAAACAGCATGTAAAATAGAGCTCTGCATGATCCAAGCCCTTTAATTACAGAACGTGGAGGGTTAACCCACTGGCAAACCCACCCACTGTCAGCTGCCGGGTGAGTAACTCTTACTCACTGGGTGAGCGCTAACCAGGATATGGCACACGCATGGAAAAATCGAGTGTGGCCAGAACAGCACAAGGGTTTGTTCCCTCTCTCCTCCAGGCCTGGCTCTTTGTCTTTTTGGGTAGCACGGCTGCATTCACTCGTGAGTCAGCACATGCTTGGATGAAGAGGCAGCAGGGGCAGATCTATAAAGGCAGCACAGAACAGTTCCTGATTCACACGCTCCCCCGCAACCCCCACCCCCTCTCATAACTCTGCACACTCGTGTGTGGTCATTCCAGCATGCATTAGTAATAGTCTCTGGCATCCAAATGAAATGCCATTCATAAGGGTTCTATATAAGGTCACCTCAGGACAGCCACAGAATAAACGAAGACCCTAAAGCTTTCGCAGCTGTTCTCAGATCAGCAGGCACGTGTGTCCCTGGAAAGCCTCAAGCACGGTGTAGTTCCAGTAGCTGAAGTGAGCGTTTGGCTCAAGACAATCGCCCTGCAAGGAGATGTTTTATTCATGCCTGCTGTTCCTCGTGCTGCAGCAATTTACTCACAGAGTCTGATAGCCTTATAGGTGTCTGTCCACACAGCAGCTTAGACGGCCTCTTTAAACACAGCATAAAACTGTATCCCAGTTTCAATAAACGTGTGATGACAGTAATGAGCACTTTGGACCTGGTGTTAAAACATGTTCTTTAAGTACTGAGGATGTTTATAGGATGCTCAAAAAAGCTTGTTTTATATAAAGATGACAATGCACATCAGAATAATCATAAAAATCATAATTGGTCCACACATATTAGTGCCTGGTCAGTGGTGGTCCTTTAGATGTCCATTTTCAATGACTGACAAAGTAGCGGAAACAGATGGGCTGACATTAGTACATGTAAACCAGCACAGCAGAACAGGGACGGGTCAGAATCTGTATAATCTGTATAATGAAAATTAGGCTAAATTATGAATTCTGGTATCCAAATAAGCTAATATCTAGCATTATCATGCATTATCACTTGACATGTAAGTGCACCAGAATGTAAACCATAACGTTATGATATGTTGGTGTTTTTGGATTTATTACACGATAGCTATATCGTGGTATATGGGTAGCAGGTACGCTAGTTCTAATAGCATTCTTGCTAGCCACCACAAAACACCTACAGAGAAACAAAATCAGCAGGAGCGTGTAGAGCAGAGCAGAGCAGTGCAGGAATGAGGCTAAATAAATAAGGTGGTCAACTGCTGAGATTATGAAGGTTCAAGCAGGTAGATTTACATTTACATTTACATTTACGGTATTTAGCAGACGCTCTTATCCAGAGCGACTTACAACCGTGCTTAGTGTCCCGTTGGATAATATTCCAGCTAGTACAGGAAGAGCCTAAAACTCACCACGAGCTCAGACACTGCCCGAACAGGGGGCCAGTGCTGGTACCTAGAGATTAATACACAGACATAGAGCAAGTAAACCATTACCTGGCAACCCCAGCCCAGTGCTCATACCTATAGAGGAGAAAAGGTCATTATAAGTGCAACACAATACACACAACTTACACCTCTACTAGAGCTCACTCACTGAAGTGCATTACGAAGAGATGGGTCTTCAGATTTATCTAGAACTAGAACTGTACGTTCTTTTGGCTCCTGTCTTGATCAATTCGTGGTTTTGAATGTGTCTGTGGAACACCTGAACTGCGCCTACAACAGGGCTGCACCATGTATTGTTTCAGCATCGCCATCATCGCGCAAGGGCACCATACTCACAACACAGGACATGCTATATATAGTTATATATGGTTTAGTGGTTGGTGTAGCTCAGCAGGTAACACCACTACCTGCCAAATAGCAACCACCACACGTGGGAGACTTGGGTTTGAATCCTGGGCTGACTGACTAGGCTGTGCTAGAGTCCTTGGGCAAGACTCTTAACACTACATTGGCCTACCTGTAATATAATTAACCCTGTAAGTCGCTCTGGATAAGAGCGTCAGCTAAATACCATAAATGTAAATGTAGTTAGAGAAATTAAGTGGAACAAGACAAACACACGGTTCCTGCACTCTGATTTAACGCTTCCCGGATACACAGAGAAGAGTACTCACAGTGCTTTTGTGTTCGGTGCACTGAAAACGATTACAGAGCGTTAAAGTTCAAGAAAAGCGAATTAAAAAATAATTTCTCTGCTTTTTATTATTATTATTTTTATTTTCACCCTCAAATCATCTCATACTGAGTAATGTTTTTTAAATATTGATGTTAAAGTCCTCTAATTAAATTTCGGCATATCTTATTTATATCACAATATACGTATACTGTAAGGAAAAAATTCCCATGCAACTTAATGCACTGCTTAGCCATGTTTTGGGAAGCATACCGTACCAACAAGGCGAGTGAATCTTAGAAGTCTGTTGTGGTGCTTGAATACTCAAACTCAGAGAAAGAGATGAAACACAGAGAAAGTGTAGATGTAGATGTCAACATTAGTATTTGGAAGCCCACATCCTATCAAGCGACTTCAAACACCTGTAGGGATCACTGAGTAAACTTTGATCAAGCACCCACATATGGCACAATCTCAGCTCATTAGAAGTGAAATGTTCCACCGCAGTATCTCCAGGCATCTGCCCTTAAGGAATAAACACATGGCACTCTAGTGCTTTCTGCGGGTTTTTGGGAAACTGGGAAAATGTAAAACTGCACAACACAGGAGGATCTGATTGAAACGTCACTTGGGAAATATTTGTACTGCAACTGAAACCCAAACCTAGCAACAGCCTAACCAACACAGGGTTCCTGCTGTGCGGGACGGTAGACGTTTTTGAGGAATCCATTCCTCTGTGGAAACACATCTACTCAGAAATGGCAACTCTGTTTTCATCTGTGCTGCTACTACTACTGACCTACTGACAATAACTCTGCTCCATACACCTGACTGATAGACCACCTGTGATAATACTGTGTGCAATATTTCAGGGGTGTCAAACTACGGTGCTAGAGGGTGCCAGAGCCCTACACCCTCGAGTGTTAGAACCCCTGGGTTAATGAGCATGATGTCATGTGTTAGACTAAGGAAACCACCAAAACTGTGCCGGACTTGCAGGACGAATGTTTGGGTCCCCTGCTGTGGGCCATGAATTCATTATGCTGCTCCCTTTACCCATCAAAGCATACTCTCCAGAAGCACTTTCATAGGGCCCATTCCTTTGGGCTCCACTCTGAGCAGTCTGGTCATTTTTGCTGTCCTGCTGCCAAGATATTCCACTGCAATGAATCAGTCTGCCTTCAACTAAACACAAACACACTGAGCAGTGGCTTTAGAGCCAGTGCAGCCGCAGACTTGCCATGCTTGTGAAATGTTCAGGACAGGCAGACCTAATCAGTGGATGCTAAATAAATTAGCACTGAGTGAGTCAGTATGTGTGTGGATATAAACTACTGAACTTAGAGTCCCGTTCCAGACTCTGGCCTCAGATCCCCAGGGCTGGACTGGGACAATCACTCCCAGTCCAGTCCAGTATTAGTCCAGCTAATACACAAACACAGACCCACACACACACACACGTATATACACATACATGCACTGTAGTACTTCTTAAGTATGCAAGCTGCAGGTATCTGACTCTCTCTCTTTCTCTAATGCTATATATGCTATATATATATATATATATATATATATATATATATATATATATATATATATATATATATAAATATAAGAGAGAGAGAGAGAGAGAGAGAGAGAGAAAGAGAGAGGGTTTTCAGAGTGTTTCATCTATATTAAAGGGGGTACAGATACACATGGCAACAAAAAGGTGCCCACCTAAGTATGACAATCCCACACATATGAATCAGCTCAGCAACCTCACACTTCCCGGCCATACTCACTTCCTCTTGTACTCGTCCCTCTCTCTCTTCACCTTGGCCAGCACGTTGTACAGGGCTCGGAGCTCTGGCGTTATGGTGTCAATCTGCACCCCGACTCCATCCGGATGGGTCCAGGACACGCCAGGTCCATGAACGGTCTCCACGCGCTCTCCAGACCTCCACACGTGGGTGAAGCTCCAGATTGTGCCGGGCAGCCGGGACTCATGCGGAGAGTCCGTCTGCACCGCGACGTCTCGGGCGAACAGGCTGTGGTACCTGGCCCTCTCGGCGGCTTGCTGCAGCTGGCTCTCCAGCAGCTTGTTCCGCCGCTCCAACTCGTGGACTTTGGCGAGAAAGCAGCGGAAGCGCAGGTTCAGCGTCTTCAGGACATGGATGTTGGAGCCCAGGTCGTTCCTCAGGGCGGCCGCTGGAGGTCCGGAGCCACCGCCGCCGGGAAGGGCCGTGAGCATCGATGCGGCCGAAGGCAGCCCGTCGCCGAACAGCAGTGAGTTCATTGCGTCTGATAGTCGCCGCTGCTTGTTAGCCGTTCTATGCTAGCCGGTCCAAATCCTCTACCTAACGGTCGCCTCTCCGCACCGTGTCCGCGTCTGAAACGTCTAAAACACCCCGAAAACCGAGCGAAAGAGCGACGGCGAGTGAGTTCACCATCCCTGGGAGGCTTTATCCTTATTTTATCAGCGCTACAAATCCCGCTTTGTGGGCACATACGCAAACGTCGGCTCAGAACCAGCGGTGGCGGTTCGCCTCCCCCCGTGTCAGCTCGTCTTCTCCCTCAGGAGCTCCGTCATCCTCGCGCGGCACGCAAAACAGACGCGAGCAGCTTCATGAAAAAGTTTTATTTCAGCTTTTTAAAACTCGCCTCTGTATTTGTAGAGGTCCGCGACGACGCCGGATCAAACCTCCGGCTGAAAACTGTCAGTGCCCGGTTTATCCGCGTGGCTGAGGAGAGCTTGGTTTATATCCAAATGCTAACGGATCGTATTACAGCGGCGCTAAAGCGCAGTAACCGCATCGAGGGCCCCGCCCCCCCGGAGTCACATACAGGAGTCCTACTGCAGGGCTTCAGGCCCCGCCCATCACAACACACCCGCAACAAAGTCACGCCCACACAATCACCTCCCTTCATCTCCACATCAAATTGAAACTGATTTTTTGGTTCATTATTAAAATGAAAAACAGCAGAACTCTGGGAATCTTTTGGGCTGAACAGGAAAATATTTTTGATGCTTATTTATATAGGGTAAAATATTATGCTAGCCAATTTCTGCCACTTTAAGATACAGAGAATCCATACAGTATATCATGATTTGATTGGCATCTCATACCTCTGACTTAATATTTCATAATTTGACTTGGCATCTCATAATTCTGTCTTAGTATGTAAATTCTAACTTAATTACAACCTACGTATTGAAGATTGCAGTTCCACAGTAACATGCTGTTGTCATGTGGCAACAAAATCTAAAACTGCCTAAATTGCCAACTGACTGTGATACAAACATAGATCACTATCTGAGCTACGCTGGAGAGTCGACACATAAACTCGACACGTAAAACATACAAACCCTGTTTCCAGAAAAGTTGGGACATTTTGTAAAATGCAATAAACACAAAAATCTGTAATCTGTTAATTCATTCTAACCTTACTGACTGTGATGTGGTAAGGTGAGGCCTACCCCATCACCAGTGCATACCAGCTCCTATACAGTAGAATGTGTGTATAGATGTACTTACCTGTGTCTTCCTGTTAAAGAGGATTGGCAAAAGGGGGACAGCAGGGAGACCCGCTTACCTTATCCTTATCGGGAGGATCCACCGCTGGGGAGAAAGAAAATTTAAAATCCTGTGGGAGAAAAAGTGAATAATTAACTTGTAAGTTGATGGGCCCAGAAAATGGTATACTAGTAATGATTTGTTGTAACCTAGGTTGTTTGTATTGAGCGCTGATATTCGTTTTGTGTATGTTACTGCAGTACTGTAACCCCTTAGCAGGGAATGGGATCTCCAAGAGCGGGGCTTCGGGTTTAAGACCTGAGGGCTCCTAGGAGATGGGTTTTTTTCTCTCCCCATGACACTAGCAATGGTAGTGTGGGAAGTTATAAGGGAAGTTGGGGCTGCCTCCCATGCTATAGCCTGATACTTAGAGTGCAGTGTAAATTCTTTATTTCTCGTTTATGTTTTGTTTTGTTCAGTGTTCGTTTCTTGTATTACGTCGTGTCAACAAACTACGTGTTCGTGCACTCCAGTTTTAGTCCTGTCCATCCATATTGGTCTACCCGCCGTAACAGACCTTACCAGTCAGCCGCACGTAAACCCTAAAACCCTCTGCACGGGGTTTAACATCTTCACACTGACAAACATGTAAAGAAATAATTGCCAAATGTTTTCACTGCCCGGCTTCATTGTGTTTTGTAAACATAAACAATTTGCAACATATTGACCACTGTGTGACATTACCTTCCCTGTAATTACACTTTTAATGCAGTTTAAATAACTTTTAATAAACATTCAGAATGTTGCCACTTTGTAAATTAAATTTTTGATTAACTTGAACTGCTCAGCAGTCTGTGACTGCCATTCTCTGATTCTCCTCCGTATATTTTCTATTTGGACTGAAGGCAGTCAAGCACACACATTTTACATTTTTAGGCATTTAGCTGCCGCTCCTATCCAGAGCAACGTACAAGTTTACTGGTATTACAGCTAGGCCAGTGCAGTGTTAGGAGTCTTGCCCAAGGACTCTTATTGGTGTAGCTCAGCATTTGCTACCTAGACTTGGATTCAAACCCCCATCTCCCACATGGGGTGGGAGCTCTGGGTAGTGGCGTTAACCAACTCTGTGTGTTGTACTGTGTGCAGAACAAGGCTTTATGAGAGACATTCGTCCTCTGTCTCACAACACACTGAGCTTGTGTCCCATTCTTGCTAAAATGCTAGTGTGTGTTGTGCTGGCACGTGTGGATCAGACACGGCCGTGCTGCTGTTATCTGTTTTTTGTCCTGTGTCAACCTAAGGAGGAGGGGTTCCCCTTTTGAGTCTTGGTTCCTCTCAAGGTTTCTTCCTCTTACCCTGAGGGAGTTTCTCCTTGCCACTGTCACATTTGGCTTGTGTACTAGGGGCTTGGACCTGGATTTTCTATTGTACAAGGGTTTATATAAACGTGATGTGACGTGAAGTGGCTTGACTTCACTTCTGCACTTTTCCCTAATAAAAGTCTGGCTGATTTCATTAGTCAGATATCTCGACATCCATTTCTCCCAAAAACGAGCTGATACTCCTTTTGTACCCTAACAAGAGACCCTCACCAGTTACCGGTTCTCCAGTTTATTATGGAATTTTTCAGAACGATGTAACTTCAATATTAAATATATAACTTGAGCAACAGCTTCCTGTTTTTAGTTCATTTCATAAACTCCCCAACCTTTCAGAAAATATGAAACACATTCCATAACATCACATGTACAGAGCGCAGTATTAGTGCAGCTCAGTCAACTTTAAACTGATAATGCTGATAGTCATGTGGTTGAAATGTTGACCTTGGACTAATCAACCATCATCAGTACCTGAGCTCACTAAATGCAATCACTGGCTGAATGCAATCAAATCCTCATGGCATTGTTCCAACATCCAGTGTAAACCTATGCGAGAATAGTGGGGACCAGTCCCCTATTAATACCCTGGACGACCAAGTGTTTGCACACCTCTGGAGATGTAGCTTGTATACAGCTCGGATGGGGATTAAAGAACCTAATGGCTCTTAAGGACTACAGGTCTAGAGCTCAGATGGGCATTCCCTACTGATCTTATAGTCCGACTGGACTTTGTTATGTGATTCGGAGTAAGTAGGCTTTATACTGCATCTCCGCTGATCTTCAAAAATGATTACACAACCCTGTATAACATGTGCAGTCTTGAGGGCCATCAGAAATAATGATCTGTTGGAGGCCTCCCAGAGGTTGTTGAACACACCTAAAGTGAGCATGTTCCTACATATGCATCCTGATTTTGCAAAGTGGACCAGATACAATCATCCTCACAGAGGAAATGCATATTTTGCACAGCCTACCTGGCGAAACATCTCTTGCTTAGAGGCATAATATCTGCTGTGCTGCCAGCGGCCCCAGACACCATCATCTCCGGTTAAATTACAAACCCCATAAACCAGGAAACAACATTATCAAAAGAACAGCTGCACCTAGAAGGAGGTGTGGGAGTGCAGTGCTAGGGGGAAGCAAGATAAAGGTCATCAGGTACAATAAATGATGATCCATTTAGACTAATACGATCAGTATCAATTGAGCTACACATACAGAAGTAGTGTCTCTCAGTATGGTGTTGGGCCTCCATGTTTGCTAACCCAACATGCCAGGTATCTCAGCATGGAGTTGTAGAGGTTCCTAAGGGTCCCCTGGGATAATCCATCCGTTGCAGCTTGAATTTTCCCACACAGTTCCTGCAGATTTTGCGGTAGGGGTGGAGATGGAGTGACCCCAGGCCTTCTGGACACGTGACAACAAACCGATCATCTTGGCGCTGACCATGGTGCCACCACACACAGATTTGTTGGTCGCCTCCACCTGTCACTGAAGATGACCCGCTATCATTCTGGCCCGACACCATTACAGTCTTTGGTGACGTTAATGTGGTGTTAAGGGCAGTCGCTGTAATGGTCTGCATGCACAATGGTGCTGGTACTAACAGGACATCGCTGCTCGCTGAATGTCCACAGTCGTGGCTAAAACTTTAATCACTTGCGTGTTCATAGGGGGGCATAAAGCCCCCTGCAATGGAACTGCATTGTCTGGAGTGGTGTTTGTGATCCAGCTCCTTGACACATGTTACATAGAGTATGAGACTCGCTCAGATGTCCTTCTCTTGTCTAACTCATTCAGCTTGAAATGATTACCGTGATAAATGTTGATCCAGAGCTGATCATCCAACATCAGTACATGGCCTCACTGGTGCTCTTGTGGCTGAATGCAATCACATCCTCATATCAATGTTCCAGCATCCAGTGTGAAAGCCTTCCCAGAATAGTACATGCTGTCACTGCAGCAGAGTGGGGGGGAAATCACCAGTGCTGCCCTTGATTTCAGAGGAAATGCTGAAAGAGCATGTGTCCACAAACTTTTGGACATATTGCATGATTACAATGGAATGTGACGTATGACTATATCAGTCACCTTTGCCAACGAAATAAGTTAGACGGTTCCTTTAATCCAATCCAGTTCAATCAACCCCATTTATTTATTTATTTATTTGTTTATTTGTTTGTTAATAAAGGTTTATTAATGATTGATAACACCAAATACACCAGCTCAAGTCCTTTGACATATAGACATAAAACACACATAACAAACACAAGGGGGCGAGGCGTATCCATGTCCCATCCATATACCAGCAGTCAAAGTAACAATGATATTACTACTACTACTACTAATAATAATAATAATGATAATAATAATGATAATAATAATAATAATAATAACTATAATAATGATAATAATAATAATAATAATAATAATAATAATAATAAAATCTTCATTAAATTAATCTAGTCATACAGGGCCTTTATAAAAGCTATAGCTTTTGACCTGTTCTGAATTCTTATGAACGTGATAGACTTATGAAATCTGGCTCTGGCTCACTCCGAAATGAGAGCATCCAAAAATAGCAAAGCAAAGATGAAGATAACTGACTATCTGGCTCAACCCGACCCTTCAGAATGGACTTCTTGGAGGCTGTTAGAGATTCATCATTACACAGGAACCCTATATTTAATGATCAGCGCACTAGAGCGCTATCTGTCGGCCAAAAGCTGAAACTGACAGTCCGGGTTGTCGCCCTCTCAACAGACGGCAGGGGGCAGTACGCGTTCTCCTAACTCCGAGAAGAAGAGGCGAGCAACGTGAGAGCCATGCCGAAATCGAAGAGGGATAAGAAAGGTATTTAAATGCTGCTTATATGTATTAAAATCTGGTGTTACATGTCGAATCTGTCAGGTGTCCACAGAGTTTACTAACATCAGTTAAAACGGCGGACTCGGTGTACTCGGCTAACGCGCTAAAGCTTAAACCGTGTCTCACTGCATGTGGCCGGCTGCTGGCTTGTTTGGTGGATGAATATTTTCCGACTTCACAGAGTCCTGCTGATCCTCAGACCCGTCTTAAGATATGTCTTTACTTTATCTGCCATATAACTTATTCCCACGCGTACTAGCTTACTGTTAGCTAGTAAGCTAGAGAACTAGCCGTGTGTGTGGTGTCGTGTTGTTGCTAGTCTGTGGTATAGGCGTGTAATACGCTGGTTATATGTGTGTTATACCCGCTTATTACACTCTCTGTTCTCTGTTTGTAGTGTCCTTGACAAAAACAGTCAAGAAGGGCCTGGAGGCGAAGCAGAACCTGATTGAGGAGGTCAGTGTTTTATGAGACTTAACTTCAGTACTTATTCGAATTTTCCCGTTCCACCTTAAACGGTGCCCCATTGCGTTCCACCTTAAATGCTACCGCCTTTGGCTCTCTCGTCACCTTTTTCAGGTTATATAATGTTTTTTTAAATTCATGGTTTTGTAACTTTTAAAAAAAAACTTTGTCCAACAGTTCTTGTACTACAATACCCAGCATGCATTGCGCAGACACGATTATTCTGTTAGCCGCTAATTTAAAGGCTAATGAATTTATTTGCAGTACAGTATGCCATTAGCAATGTAGCACCAACCTTAAGTGGTTAATTCTTTGTTGGTGGATTAAAATTCACTGGAAAAGTTAAATTCCAAATTTACTTCCACCTTCAAATGACGTAATCAGGAGGGAGTTTTAAAGGGGTGATGTGTAACTAGTGGTGTGATGGTGTATTGCATCCTACTGATCAGTACAGACTCAGCTCAGTAGCACTACTTCCCCCGATCTCAGATACGCTAGTTCAGGCCATCATAACATTCTAATTATCTTTTTTTAATTCTAATAAGGGCAACATTAAACCATACTACAGCAGTTATTATAATGCTTCAGGCACCAGAATGTAACCACAGCACCATTTAAGACAGAGCAGGAAAATTCTACCAGGAATTTTGGGAATAAGAAGCTGACTTTACCGCTCCTTTACGTTTAATTGGGGAAGCATCCCGTCGTAACTTGCACCTCATTTCCCCCCATACCAGCTAAGAAAATGTGTAGACACGTACAGGTACGTGTTCATCTTCTCGGTGGAAAACATGAGGAACAGCAAACTCAAAGATGTCAGAGCAGCCTGGAAGCACAGTCGGTAAGACACACTGACCACACCTCCGATTTGCTAATACTTTGTAGATGTAGTTGGAGTCTGTTGTAGTTGTTTGGACTAATATAAAATCTGGGTTGTGTTGAAGTTTCTTTTTTGGAAAGAATAAGGTGATGATGGTTGCGCTTGGGAAAGGACCCACGGATGAGTACAAGGATAATTTGCACAAGGTATGTGACTTGCGTTTGACGTAGCAGGACGGTTAGTGGTAGTCCTTGTGTAGAGCTTTGGTCATTTGTGTTTTGATCTGCCTTATAGGTCACTAAGTTTCTGAGAGGAGAAGTGGGTGTCTTGTTTACAAACAAAACCAAGGAGGAGGTACAAGAGTAAGTACAAGTTAAAAAACAAATAAATAAAGAGGTACTCCTAGGTCTGTTTTTTTTTTTGGTGAAGCTGGTTTATGACTGATTTGCACAGAATAAGTAATCTCAGTTAAATCACAGTCTGGCTCATAAGAACAAGGTCCAGCAGCAAACACACAGGACAACACAGCTACAGACTGGCAGAGGGCCAAACCCACTCTCTACTGACTGTGATGAGCGACCCCTCATTCCAGTGTCACTTATCCACTGTAAGATGACCTCAAGTGACCTACAGAGAGACTAACGAGCGGTGGCTGGGGTGAAACGCACAGCGAGCATGGTTCTAAATAAACAGATCTAATACAATATCTGATCTGGAGTTTGGGAGACATGCTTCCAGTAGTGTAGAGAATCAAACAGAACACAATCCCAGACACTGTACAACTAGAGAAACTGATCAGTGTATTTCTAATGTATTCATTTTTTGTCATTTTTGAAGAGCTCAGCTGTTCAGTCTGGACTAAGTTAAACCACACATTTTACTCATTAGGTTTTAATTCATTATCATGAAATTTGTAATTGCATGTTGCATCATTTTGCATTAATGACATGGGAGGTGAATTAATGTTTCTGGGGCTCTTGGCAAATAACGGCTATATTAATAAATCTAATTTCATTTTCATGGGGCCCTTGGATCACGGGTGGCCCCAAGATGGTTGCCTACCTGGGCTACTGAAAAAGAGATCCTGTGCCCTTGGTATTTTACAGAGTTGTTCGCAAAAGCAAATATCACCCTTTGCAGTGAACACGTGGAAACCCCTGTTGATCATCCAAACTGCAAATGATTCGTTAAGAAAGTAAATCTTAATCAGTTATGCTTTTAAACAGGCTCTAGATATTTGTATGCAACAGAGGCTGTTTATTCTTGTCCACATAAAATGGATATGCTAAAGCAGGCTAATGCTAACATACAACACACTATACTCTTACTGATCCATGTACCCATGGAGTACAAGAGTGCTGAAAGAGAAACTCCATATTAATGCAGTGTAAATGTTTATTTCAGGTATTTCAACAGTTTCATGGAGACTGATTACGCACGGGCTGGTAATACTGCACAGATGGCTGTGACGCTGGACGAAGGGCCGCTGGAACAGTTCACACATTCTATGGAGCCTCAGCTCAGACAGTTAGGACTGCCCACAGCTCTCAAAAAAGGTTTGTAAAAATGTAGATGTATAGTTGGTCGGTTGGTGTAGCTCAGTGGATAACACCACTACCCCCTAGGGAGTCACAACCACATGGGGAGACTGGGGTTTGAATGGGTGACCACGCTGTGCTACACCAATAAGAGTCCTTGGGCAAGACTCCTAACACTGCACTGGCCTACCTGTAATGTGATTAACCTTGTAAGTCTGATGCTAAATGCCATAAATGAAATAAATATATATATATATATATGTATGTATGTATGTATGTATTAAATCTGTCTCTGTAAGATTTGAGATGATGAATTCCTGGTTCAGTCATTTAAGACATTGAGTGCGTTTACATGCACTTCATCTAATAACTTTGTTAGTAATCCCCTCAGCACGTTTAGAGATGCTCAGGGTAAACTCCATGCCTACAGGAGTCAGGCAGTAAGCAGATTTCTGTTTTGCAACCAGCCAATTAACTTGCAAAATAGGACGTGAGGTAAAAACATGAAACTCTGACTTTTCTTGAAAATATGAACATGTATCATCTAGATGGAGAATATTTATTTAATACTTCAGTTTGTCAGGTACGTAGCTGGTTTCTGTCTAAACTCTGAACAAAACCCAGACAACAGTATACGTGTTAACCTAGCTCTTTATCAGATTTCCTAACTGGATTTCTGGGCTTTGACCTAAGAAATCAGAGTATGCTGTTTACATGACCATGACCAATAATCATACAAGTGGAGCTGATTGAATTAAGAGTACGCAAATCCCTGTTTTTTTCTTTTTCAAAAGGCGAGTTATTTATCAAAGCTAAATTTCAGAAAATTGCTGAAGTCTCACAGGCTGTTACGTCTAGGAGAACGTTGATGAGCAAATACGAGGTCTTGTTTAAAATGTTTCTGTCCTGGGCTCTGGAATAAGGGTGACACTGCGTCGTTGGTCTGACTGTGTAAATCTGTGTGCAGGAGTGGTAACGCTGTTAAAGGACTTTGAGGTGTGCAAAGAGGGAGACACGCTCACTCCTGAACAGGCTCGTATTCTGGTAAGTCAGATGGACATCATCTTTCCCTCTCCCTGTAGGGTTTATCGAAGTAGGGTGAGATGTTAGTGTGTACATTCCTTCTGTTTTTGTCAACTCAGTGTTATACAGCCGTGCTCTTAGAGTGATTAGACTGATATCCAGTAT
This sequence comes from Prochilodus magdalenae, assembly GCA_024036415.1. Taxonomy (NCBI): domain Eukaryota; kingdom Metazoa; phylum Chordata; class Actinopteri; order Characiformes; family Prochilodontidae; genus Prochilodus; species Prochilodus magdalenae. The sequence goes on along the minus strand of JAMWET010001886.1, from coordinate 383,855 downwards.
TTTTATTTATTTATTATTTCTTTTAATATTTATTATACATAACTTTTCCAAAAATCAGATTTCCAGTTTTCATTAATTCCGGGATCCTCCTCCAATGATCATTTCTGCAAATCTTATAGTCCAGAATTAAGCGAAGAAAGATTGTCTCGGCCCACCATGGTTATATTAAACATCCTTCTACTATATAGAAAATACCGTAGCCCTTTACCAACCGAGTGTAAAAATAAAAAGGTACATGAAGAAAAGGAAAGTGCGGCCTGTCTTTCAGGGTAGCCGTAATAGAAACCTGTGTTCGTTTGTTTCAGAAACTCTTTGGCTATGAAATGGCTGAATTTAAAGTGAGCATCAAGTGCATGTGGAACTCTGAGACGGGAGACTTTGAGATGTTGGCGGAGGGTGAGGAGGACAACCAGCAAAAAATGGACGAGGATGACGATGACGAGGAGGAGGATGAGTGAAGGAAGGAAAGGATGAAGCAGGCGATGGACTTTCCTCTTGGACATTTTAGTTTAGCGTGTGCGAACAGAGACACTCAGACACACTAGTGTGGTGGATATTTGTCTCTACAGTATGTGAGATCCAGACTCGCCATGAACAGTTTTGTACATCACTGTATTGTACAGTTTGTTTTTGATCTGTCCTTTAAATATACTGCGTCAAAGCTGGTCTGTGGTGTTCAGTAAGCTTAGACATGCTCAGCTGTCATCGCACCATTACAATCTTATTCCACAGCGATTTCTAAGGCCGAGATGGTAAGTGGTGGTTTACATGTCAGATTTAAATATAAACATATACAGGGGTTGGACAATGAAACTGAAACACCTGGTTTTAGACCACAATCATTTATTAGTATGGTGTAGGGCCTCCTTCTGCGGCCAATACAGCGTCAGTTGGTCTTGGGAATGACATATACTGCGTCCTGCACAGTGGTCAGAGGGATTTTAAGTCATTCTTCTTACAGGATAGTGGCCAGGTCACTACGTGATGCTGGTGGAGGTTCGTCCTTCTTGGTGGTATGCTGACATTACCCTGGATACCGTGGCTCTTGATGCATCACAAAGACTTGCTGTCTTGGTCACAGATGCGCCAGCAAGACGTGCACCAACAATCTGTCCTCTTTTGAACTCTGGTATGTCACCCATAATGTTGTGTGCATTGCAGTATTTTGAGCAGAACTGTGCTCTTACCTGCTAACTGAACCTTCACACTCTGCTCTTACTGGTGCAATGTGCAGTTAATGAAGATTGGCCACCAGGCTGGTCCAATTTAGCCATGAGACCTCCCACACTAAAATGACAGGTGTTTCAGTTTCATTGTCCAACCCCTGTATATTGTCACATGCACTGCAGAGTTGC